>JBCEWB010534573.1:0-18825 GCA_039654565.1 Peronia peronii | reverse complement strand
CCTACCTACCTACCTACCTACCTACCTACCTACCTACCTACCTACCTACCTACCTACCTACCTGCCTACCTACCTATATAAACACCTACTTATCTACCCACTTACTCATTCTGGGTACCTATTTGTCAGCTTATTCTATAGCTCCCATCCCCTCCCATTACTCTGAAGTGAGGAGGGTATATTTAGAAATATAGTCAGACCCCATTTATGCATAATTGGCTTTAAAGGTACTTGCTTAATCCAGATTAGATCTCGAAGATCCACGACGCTCTATAAATACTTCATGACGAAATAAAATCGCCTCCGGTAGGCTATGCTAAACTGGAAGATAATTTCTGCAGCCTCAACTGATTAGTAAGACTTAAATCATGGAAGCTGAGTTTATACAACGTCAGGGGGAAAAAAAATCCCCAAAAGAACTTCGTAAATGCCATTAGTGTGAATATCTATTGAATGAGACATTATATCAGACTATGAATTTCATACGACGTAAGCTTGTATTTAATTACGATCCCTGACTTCAACTCTCATCATCTCAACATTGTGTGTATCTGACACTTCTAAATCAGAGGAAGCAGCATCACCAACGACAACAATAACAGTGGCACTGAAAAGACTTGCATGTGCATTATAGCAGTATATACTAAAAAAAATACCATAGGGAAAATATAGACACGAATATTATCAACGTACATAACCAAAATTTATTGGTTTGATCGGATATTTTCAGCTCGTAATCAACAACCAAGCCAGACAGGTACTATTACTCAGGAATACACTCTTTTTGCCACTGGACACGTAGATCTAAGCAATACGCCCACCTCATTGATAATGTGTGTACTGATAAGATGGGAGTGGGGAGAGAATAATTATGGTTTCCCACTGAGCACATTCCGGTGTGATACAAAAACGCGTTCTCCTTCTTGAAGACGGATAGTGTACTGTGAAAAGATGGGAGTGGTGTAAAGCCAAGATACTGCTACTAGTTAATTTGAAAAACTTCCTGGTGTATAAAAAAAAAAAAAGAACGAAAGTAGGGAGTAAGTATGAGGTGGTGGGATCGGGCAGTCCCGTTCACTTTCATTATCTATACATGACATAAGCAGTTCTGCTATTTTTAGGATCTGATCGATCACCCCCCGACTGTCCCATAATGCACCATACCGTGTCTTTGTTGTCGTAGGTGACAAGAGGAAGTTCAGTCAGCTCGAGTCATGTATCATCGATTGAGCCAGAAAACTCAAAGTCATCGTATCAAAAAACTGTATTTCGTGTAGGGTGGTTAGTGACATGAAAAAATAACGTGATTACAGTGATTTAATGACGGAAACTTGATTTACACCGAATAGCCTGTTAATTTGCGTGTCTTCTCGAAAAAAAAAATAAAGAATTTTTGCTGTATCTACCAAGAAGGCAGCGCTAGCAGACGGCGGCCGGTGTCGAGATTATTTTTGTGATCCATTGGTGAGTGACTTCAGGTGCTGCAGATCATGATTAACGTTAAGATTTTATGACAACATTTTGAAAACAAAGAACCGTTTTTTTTTTTAATAAATAAATCCATAGACAAAGTTAAAATATGATAATACATAGTCCAAGCTTTGGACAACTTCTCGTTGCTGTTATTCTAGTGTTACGTTCGTACTGGTTAAGACTCTTATTTTAGACCATTATTAAAAAATGTCACCGGAAACTCGCTCCGAGTTCCTCATTGATGCCGCCATCTTGGTTATTGTCGTATCGAGTGTGACGAAGATATCTTCTTCGGATTTTAAACTAAATTCAGGTTATAAGTACTTATCATTCATTTATCTATTATATAAACGCAGAAAGATTGAGCATGATATATTGACTCTGTAACAAGCATGAACCACCGGATAATCGACAAATAGAGTAGGTGAAGGCGGCAAGAGTAACGCTGCAGACAACGAATTATAAAATCAGAATCCCGAACGCCCCTTTGTTTTTCTGCATAATATCGATGCATGCCGACAGATTATTAAATAATGTGGTATAAGGACTGTATTTTTTTTTATTTTGCTCTTATTTCACAGGAGTTTCTTTCTCAAGTCAAGACATCTTGATCTCTAGATTTAGAGTCTAGGTTTAGATCTAGATCTAGAATGATAGGGTCAATTGCGACTGAGTGACTATGGTCACCTTCGATATGATGTTAATTGCAACCGAGTGACGCGGTCACGTTTAATACCGTGTCAGTTGCGACCAAATGGCGAGATCAACCTTGATATTATGTCAGTTCTCACGGAGTGAAATACATGTAATTACCATCCCATTCAACCTTAGTACATCTCTGTAATCTTATTTGGTCGATTTAAGGAAGAAGTTATGTGAGGGAAAAGACTAAGAGAGAGAGAGACGGAGAGCTAGAGTGTGACAGGGGAAGGGGAAGAAGACAGGTATAAGGAGTGGGAGAGAGAAAGTGAGGGAAGAAAGAGAAGAAGGGAGGGGGAGAGAGAGAGAGAATTTGGAATGTGACGTTGGGTGCAATATAGTATACATAATCAACTCTAAGATCTGTGTTAAAAAAATGTAAGAAGTCTACATTTAATAAATTAATTAATGATAAATAGAAAAAATAGAATAGAAAAATTAAAAGAAAAAAATGTATACAAAATATAATGCAAACACTTTACGACAAAATTATCAGACAGGGGGAAATGAGTGTGTGCTCTCATTGACGATAGCTTCTAGCGTGAGTCTGCAGATAACTTGCAATAGGCCCATTGACCTATGTTTTTATGAGTTTTGGTTGACGTGACTTGTCTCTCAACATAACTTGTGCATGGTTTGATCTAGATTTAGTCAAAATGTACAAGAGGCTTTATGGTAGACTGTTCTTATAATCAAACAGCAGTAACAATCATCCCCCCCCCCCCACACCCCATACACACACACCACACACACAAAAGGTTGTCTTTATTCAGGCCTCGAGCGGCCAGATAGGTGAAGAACTGGACTGAATTCGAAAACGAATAAGCTTTTCATACATTTTTAGCCAAGCTTGCTGACACGTGCGCTTTATCAGATCACCGTTCATACGTCTATGGGATTCAGCATGGACCTCATGACAAAGCAATGGTTGTTTGTCCGCCAAAATTTTGTAAACTTTGCGAATCAGAGAGCTCCCCTGACTCAGTCACAACTGACCGTGCGTCAAGAAAGACCGTGTCACTCAGTCACAGTTGACACTTCCATCTAGAATAGTCTCTAGAATCTAGTCTAGATGTAGTCTAGTCCAGATCTCTTGGTATCAGACTCTAAGATTGAGATGCAGATCAAAATTTAGGCCAAAGCAAAACATCTGGTTGATGAAATTTTATTTCCTTTACTGCATAATTTGTTCAAGTTTCATTTTCATTCCAGACAGACAGACATTTATTATTTAAAATAGATTGTAGTCCTAAGTTGAAATGAAAAGGCAGACGGTGCCTTGATCTACCTATTGAGCCATGGATGCAAGAAGTCAGATTAGTAAAATAAATACAGTGCAATCCTGCTATATTAACATTTTAAGGACAATTAAAATGTCATTGATATGAAGAGATGAAGACAAAGTTTGCGGTAGCAATCCATCTTTGATAAAGTTTGTTTTCCTTGTTGGCACATGTTAAAAGCTGAAGTTTATTATCGCTGATCTAGATCTAGTCTAGAAAAAGCACGAAAGAGGGCCAGTCGCTTTTGCTTACCTTTACAATGAACTTTGGTCAGCCTGAACAGGACTTTACACGATGTATGATGAGTATAGGGAAGAAAAAACTACTGGGTAGGTTGCTATAAGAAGAGGAATGAGGGCAAAATAATGTCAGTATAATAATGGATTTTATTTACAAATAGCATAGGGGATAAAAAAAAAGTAGGCTATGTTGATAAAATAGAAATGTTGATAATGGGCAGGATAAGGAAGAACTTAAATTGAATTGATTGTAAGCAATGATCTGATTGTTAGGGATCAGTGGGCCAGTTAGTAGTTTAGATACTCAAACATGACAGACATATAATCAGGCTCAGTCTCCCTCTCAGGCCTCTCACTCTGATTTGTAATTATCTAAAGAGAGAGTTTGAATTTACTAAGTTTTGTTTTTCAAATGCTTTATGAACCACGTTGTAAATTACTGTTAGTTTTTAAGTTGCAGTAATTTCTGTAGTATATGGTGTTCTCCACCACCCAAACCTCACTGGTTCAAAAGTCTTAATGCAAAAGAACAAATGGGAACCTAGCTTTTGTTTGAAAAATAATAAGCAGATTTATTTTTAAAGCATTAATTTATGATTAATATATTATTGAAATTTGTTGGCCGAGGCCAGTGTCAAAGTTGGAGATTCGGGTCAGACAGCAGTTTAAGCCTCTAGATCTATGTTCAGTTGGTAAGGATATTGAAAACTTAATTTAAAGAGGTTTAAAAATTCAGTAGTGATTTATTGATGAAGAGACTAACTTTCACTTTTATTTTTCATTTTTTGGGGGGGCCATTTTTTGTCATGTTCCCAACAGTTTATAAACTTAAATTCAGACTGACTGGCGACTTATGACATTTATCTTGATGCCTCAGAACTGAACTTTTGTCCACAAATGTAACTCAAATGGTTGTAAACTGTAATTGAAAACTAGTAGATGTGACAGTGATGTGAACATCTCCAAATCCACTTTCTGAAAACAGTTCTATATATTTCAAGTCATCTCATATTCTGGTCATGAATTTTAATCTCTTATTATAATAAAGCCTGCAGCTAAGGCTTTACCAATTTGCATCACTGCTATTTTGCAGTTCCTTGACATCACTTTTTTGATCAGTTATGAAAATAAGTTTCATTTTCCCCAAATCCAAGAGGGTGAATTTCAAAATACAGTCATGTTTCTCATTGGAAAGGAAGCATAATGTGTGTATTAGAGGTGGAAATTAGGGAAAGTAGTTTGTACAAGTAAGTATGTTTTTCAAATCATCAGGATGAGATGCACAGATTTTTATTGCCTGTGTCTTTAGAACTTACATTGAAACTATAGTTCTTAAAATTACATGATTGTTCTCCAATAAAATCTAGTTTCTTTTTATGTGTACTTCCAACAACATTTTCATGTCAACACTTGAGCTCTACTCACGCCTTTGCAAGCTTTACTGGTACAAGTTAAAAACAATAACAATTAAAACTACCCTGGCTTTCACAACTTTGTTGAATATTCACTTTGCAGTTATTGAATGAAAAGATCCTCCAGTTCAAAGTCAAAGTCAGACACTCAGGACATTTGAAGTTACGTATCAATTGGGGATATGAATTTTCTTATGTTGATAGCTCATCGTATAATGGATAAGATATGGCAGGCATAATTATGTCTGTGCTTTTTTTTTTTTTTTTTACCAGGAGGACTGCTGTTTTGTGTGTTTTAGAAGTATCAGACAGTGAATAATATATAGTGCATAGTTATGCTTAGAATACAATTGACTTTTACTGTTAGGTTGTTTTCAAATTTTTGTTAGAGTAAATTTAACTATCCAATTTCAATGTACCTTCTACATAGGCCATTAGTAATCAGGTGGTCTGTGAACAACGTGCAGCTTGGTGTATACTCTTTCAAAATTTATTTCAGTTGTAGTTTAGTTTTCAGGTAGTCATTTTATTTCTGACTGTAGCTAATTTTTTTCTGTTCAGATGTCCTGTAGTAACGGGTCACCTCCTGTGAAAAGAGCCCGTACAGACACAAACTCTATTCAAAACAGTTCACAGGATTTGACAGCTGCTAGGAGATTGGAAAATGTAAGATGTTTATCTTGATACCAGTTGAGTTAATAATATGATTTTGTGCCAGTAGAAGTATTATGAATAAAATTGGATTGATAATGGTGATATAGTGAATCATATTTATTTGAATTCTGAAAGCATCAGGATAAGAATTCTGTTTGTCCTAATATATCCATATATTTAAGAAATCGTTAGTTTATTTTTTTATTTGTCCATTATATTTTATGATTGCAAGTGAGCATCTGTTGCTGATACCAGATAAATACTTTGATGTGCACTGTTGTTTGGATTTGAGATGAAAACAAAAATTGAGTAGACTAGTGTTACTCACACCGTGCCAAAATGCATTCAATATTTATATTTGTCCTTCTATTTCTCACTAGATGGATGGTGTAAAAAATGGAGCATCCGATGACATTGATGAAAGTCTTTATTCAAGACAGCTGTAAGTCTAAATTAATTCATATTTAACCTCTGTGTAATTACTAGAAAACAACTGACTTGTTATTGGGTCAGAGACCTTCAGATTTGAAAAACTCACGGAGAAGTTGTAGTTAAATATTTTATTTTGAACTTTATTTGCCTCAGAGAAGTGAATGTAGCTGTATGTATACAGGTGCATCAGCTAGAAATTTAGTAAACGCCAGTTTAATTTTTGCAGTTAATTTTGTATTACTGAAAAAATCTTGAAGTATAGATTCTCCGCAACTTCAATGTGAAAGACATTTGCTAGTTTTACATCAAGTATTAATCTGTCTCATTTGAATAAAAAAATGAGGTGTTGCTGATAACTTCATTGTCCAATATTACACATACAGTAAATTTAAAAGGGGATATAAGGTTTAACGTTTATAAATGCTTTTGTTCACAGGTATGTGCTTGGCCATGAGGCTATGCGTAAGATGGCCCACTCCAATGTTCTTATCTCAGGCATGGGAGGACTTGGGATAGAAATTGCCAAAAATGTCATTCTGGCAGGTGTGAAGTCTGTTACGATTCAGGACACTGAGAAAACATCTTGGTCTGACTTGTCCTCTCAGGTATCTTTTTTTGTCTATATTCATTCAATAGTTGTAAGTTGTGAAATATCAAGTGATTGCAAGTTAACAGGAGTGGTAGAGAAATGTAGAAAAGTTTGAGGACCGCAAGGTATAATCAATTTGAATGTCTTTTAATCTAATAGAATCAGCTTATAAGTTATATTTGTTTTAGAGATTGAAATAAGTCTAAGAATGAGTCTGTGACCTATACAAACAACAGCCCAAGCTGTCAAAGAACCAGTAAATGTGATTTGTTCTCTGGAGAGTGATAGAAAATTAGAAAATGTGATCTTATAACGACTTTAATCTTTCCAGTTCTTCCTGAGAGAGGAAGATATAGGCAAGAACAGGGCTGAGGTCACACTGCCCCGTGTCTCCGAGCTGAACACATATGTGCCAGTAAAGTGTAGCACAGCTGCACTGTCTGAGGATTTTATCAAACAGTTTCAGGTAATTTATCTTGTGTCTTTAGCTTAGTGTTTCTTATTTATTGATAGTGAAATGAAAAAGAAAGAAAAGGTGATTTTTTTCTGTCATAGAGTGAACAATTCAGCCTGTCATAAAGTCAACTTTTCTTAAAAGAAGACATAAAATTTTAGGTCATAAATTCAACTTATCTTGGAAGAATAACCTAAAATAGATAATGAAAATTAGCCAGAGAGCCTATTGTAATAAATTATTTCATGTAGGCCATGTCTTTGGGAACCCCATTTGTTGTATGGAACATATGATTAATTCTGTTCACACTGGCTTTTGTCACTGAAGTAATGTTTACTTCAGTTAATAGTGCTAATTTCTGGGAGAATACAGCATGTGAAACAAAGTTGTAGAATTTCATTGATTGAATTTTGTAATGCCTGTTTCATTTGCTTTGAGTATTGTTTGTGTAATGTTATGAAAAATGTTTCTTCTGTTGTCTTTAAGAAAACATTAGGCGATAACATAGATACTAAAAATATATCACATTCAACATGTTTAAAAATTGTGTTTAATAATCATTCCACAATTGCACAAGGAAAGTAATTTTTTTTTTAGGTTTTTGATAACGCTAGTTATAATTTAAACAACTTTTATTTTTATTTCATTAACCCTCTGAACCCTGCCCTCCTGAGCCTTACAATACCTTGTGCCTGGGCTCCTGAGCAAAATGTCCAAAAAATCATACCCAGTGCACCAAGCTTCAGTTAGATCTATATAGTCAGGAATATTTCTTCTGGGCCCCAAATGACTATCATCAAATATTAGATCTATCAGTGGTGAAGTGAAGCTTTCATTTCACATTGTACCTAATCCACCGGTGCATCCCTCGCATTTCGCTGACGACCACATCCCCTTGCTTGTTAGTTGTTGTTATCCACATCTAGATCTAGATCACATTCAGACTCAGTTGTGGCACTAGATCTATCACTTTCTTTTAATTCTTTATCAGAATCAGGACAATCTTCATCTAATTAAGTTTCACCACTGTCTGAATCACTACAAACTGTCAACAATTTCGGCAGCCATGAACAGCTGTGACCTAGATCTAGGGCTTTTCATCCTTGACATCTAAGATTCTACATTGTTTTTGCTACAAAATCACAACAATGTGTACATGGGCGCTGCATCTTGACCTCATTTTAACTAATCCCGCAGTAAAAAATGTTAAAATATCTCATTGGGTGGTTATTTTTTCACTGAGGACCTTCATTCTCATGTCTTCTCACAACCTCCCCATTCCCGGTAAACCGAGAATACGGCCATTAGTAGAACTCAGGAATCCTGGTAAACGGGGAATTCGGATTCACAGGATTAATTTACTGCCTACTTCTGGACTTAGCATCAAACTTTCTTTTGACTTTTTTCTCAGTGGCTTGGTCCACTAAGAAATGACAGTGACAACATGGGGTCAACATTACAGTTCATGTGATAAACCAGAGTAATGATTATATTCCATGTCATATTTGATGCACAGGTATTGGTTTTGACCAATGCAAGCCAGGATGACCAGTTGCGCTTTGGTGAGTTTTGCCATGCCAACAACACCAAGTTCATCTCAACATCAACCTATGGATTGTTTGGGTAAGTTGGAGTTCACAAATTTCACATATTCTATCTTATGACGATTAATAAAAGATATTATATATTATATTATATTATGGAAGGTTCACTAAGCTGTAGTTTGAATGCAGTATTTTGAAAACAAAGGCAATATCAGTATTGTTGTCAAATTTGTAATGCTCGTTAAATCATCTTTTTAAAACTGTGTTGATGGTTTTAACCTAGGAACTGTCATATCTCTGTGACTTGGCTGGGCACATTGCCTCTCTTCATTTTATCCTCATTCTTCTTTCTGTTTCATAAGGAAAAAAGTAAACAAACAAACAAACAAAAAAATACACCCAAAATCAGCTGTGTTATTTGATTCTATGCATGAAGACATGTCATATCTTAGGGGCACTACAATTTTCTTTTCCAGTCACATATTCTGTGATTTTGGAGAGAGCTTTGTCGTCTCAGATGTTGATGGAGAACAACCACTGTCTTGCATGCTTGCTGACATAGAGCAGGTATGTTAAGCTTTTATAGTTTGATAGGCTTCATGGCTGGTAGAGGGACACTCTATTCCAGAGTTGGAACTGTCATATTATTTTATTAATTTAAATTTTTCCAGGGTATAAATGATGGCTGTTCACTTTATTTATTTTTTTTTTTATTTCTAATTTTCCTTTGTTTTTATTTGTTTTAAAAGAAAAATGTGGAAGATCAAAAAATGGGGTTGATAACGTTGAATGTAACTCCGCTTCTCCCCCTCAAGCTATGCTGAAATCCACGTATTAGCATAGAATTGCATAAATAGTGAGTTGATGTGTTGTATTCACTAGCACTGCGTGTCCATGATCACATTCAGTCAAAGGATGTGCAACAAGTACATGAATAATACTATTTTCAGAATAAAATTTTAATCCATTATTAAGAGATGAAAGTGAGTAAGGTTGATGTTGATATTTAGAAATATTCTTCTGGTTATCTTTTTTCAGAGTGAAGATGGTGTTGTGGCATGTCTTGATGAAACCCGCCATGGCTTCAATGATGATGATTATGTCACTTTCTCAGAGATTCAGGGTATGACAGAGCTCAATGGCTGTGCACCCATCAAGATCAAAGTTCTAGGTAGGAATCGTATTCTTTTAGTTTTTCTTTAATAGTTTAGTCATTATCCAAACAAGTAACATGTCATCTGCATTTTTGTCTTAGTTTTATTAAAAAAAAAAAAAGATTTATACATCAAAACTCACAGCTAGTACATATTGCTATTGACATTGGATATTTTATTCAATTGAATGTCTAAGCATGGAAGATTTGTTAATTTACAGGTGTTCAAAATTTGTTGGACCTGAAAGTTTTACACCACTTTATTCTGATAAAATTCTTTGGAAAGTACTTTTGTAGTTTTGGTATCTTTTGGTTTTTTTTCCGTCTTCTCAGGTGGCATATAGATGTTCAGTAGCTGCCTAGGAACATCAGGAAATTTACCATTAGATGATCACAAATCATGTTTCAAAGAAGTTGTGCTCATGTTTTTTAAAAATTTTATTTTCAGGTCCCTATACTTTTAGCATAGGAGACACGCGGAACTTTTCAGAGTACATCAGAGGAGGCATTGTATCTCAAGTTAAAATGCCAAAGACATTCAGTTTTGTGAGTAAAGCTCTTTGCAAGTAGTGTTTAACTTAATGTGTTATTCACAGAATGCAGTTTTCTCTTCAATGCTTTCTGCTCTTTGGTGATGTGCTGAATATTTGTTTTCGATTACCATCGAGTTCTTTAATGTGTTCTGAGCCGGAGATAAATTTGATGTCAATTTGAAGTGAAAAGATGAGGAACTGTAATGGTCTTGTTTCAGGTGGTTCCAATTTCAGGACATGACTGACAGATTTGAAGAATTTAGAGTTAGATATTAGAGGTACAAAGTTTTTCACATTCTTTTATACCACCAGGATTGATGTTATGCATTTTGAAGTGAAGAAATTCACCACAGAACATTTGGATTCTTGAGCTTTTATTTTTGCTGGAACCTGTGATAGATTACAGTCTACCTGCTGTATATATTTTCCATAGTAGGAAAAATTTGGCATGCACATACTTTGAAACTTATCATCAAACTTGTCTGGACAGAGTGCAAACAAGTATGACACATAGCCACAGAGTCCTTGATATTAACCACAAATCGAAAAAAAGAAAACCTACATTCACCTTGTTGGGTTTAAATGCAGTGCTGGATCAGTTAAAACTCCATAGGAAAGGATTGTGTATAAATTATTTTTATAGTTAAACTTGATGGTGTAGTAAATTTCAAATTTGAAGATCAGTTCTACTGGTACACATCAGGTGTTTTATTAGTCATACGACACAGAAATTTGCAGACTGAATTGAACACTTTATGAGGGCCTGCACTATTGGAAATTTTTAAATGATGTTTGTAATTATATTTAAGAATCCAGGACTGATTTCTTAATGTCTCAGTCATGGGTGAAACAGCACTCTTAATGTATCTAATTAGTAAACCAGAAGGTAGGCATCTTATAATCACTTATCATTATTCTTTGCAGAAATCCATAAAGCAGTCACTAGAAGAACCAGAAATCTTACTCACAGATTTTGCAAAATTTGATCGACCTGGCATCCTGCATGTTGCATTTCAAGCACTACATCGCTACGCCAAGAAGAATGGTCGCCTGCCTAAACCTCGGTGCAAGGTAACATTTTTTATCAATTAGTCAAGGTTATTAAGGGGAACATCATTCTTAAGGTACAGTTGTATCAAGAAGTTAGTTTCATTGGAAGTTTTCTCTGCTTATACAGTTGAAGCAGTTTAAAATAGTTTAAATTTGTAGAAAATAATACTGAACATCTATTCTCATGCCAGAGAAGTATATAGCAAGGTAAATCACAAATTCTTTAGAGTAGTTCTAGTAATTCTAGTGTGGCAGAAATCTGACTTTATATTTGATCAGGCTGTTTATGTTTTCTATTACACCTCTTACATTCTCTCCTGGTGTCTACAGGCAGATGCTGAACAGTTTGTGGTGATCTTTAAAGAAGTGAACTCATCAACAAAAGCCAAAGTAGAGGACTACAGTGTAGATCTGTTGCATGAATTTGCATACTCTGCTCAGGGAAATTTGTCAGCTGTTCAAGCATTCATTGGAGGTGTTGCAGCTCAGGAGGTCATGAAGGTAATCTGTGATTGATGTTTAATGAAATCTACCTCCAGAAATTGGACACTTAAAGGATTAGGTATAGCAGAAAAATAAACTTTTTTGAACATCAGCCAAATTACATTACTTAGCTGAGTACAAGAGGTATAGCAGAAATACTGTAAAGAAGGCAAACATTTCTTTTTCTCTGGTTATTTGAAACATAACAAAAAGTTCTGAAAAATTCACCATGTGCTCAAAATTTTGTTTTCTTACTGTGACACTGTTTAAATGTATTTTTTTTCCTCCACTTGTTGCAAGTAACAAGAGAAGATGATTCTCCCTTTTCTACAATGCTCGTATTATACCTCTTGTTTTTGGCAAAGAGATGTAACCTGATGGGTTGAAAAAGTGACCCATTGGTTCTATAAGATGATAAGTATGTCCGATTTTTTTTTAGTTTCAATATTATTTCTCCATGAAAGATTACTCACTTGTTTTGTCGTAACAAATGAAATTAGTTCTCTAAATTGATGTCTCTAATTTTCAGGCCTGCAGTGGCAAATTTTCTCCCCTTTACCAGCACTTGTATTTTGATGCTCTTGAATGTCTACCCAAAGACAAGTCTGTGCTCACAGAAGAGACATGCAGTCCTGTAAGTAAAAAAATATTCCTATAAATCTGTAGTTAACATTTTTTTTTTCACTTGCATTCATTAACAGACTAAATCTATCTATGATAAAGTTTGTGTTGTCATGGTGAGATATAATTTTAACAGGCGTTTGCTAAAGTTGTAGATCAAGTCTTATATATTTTGAAGGGTGCAAAATTAAAGAGTTAGGTAAATGAATTTTTTCAGTCAATCATGACCAGTTGGGTTTGAAATCTTACAATGTAAGGACATGGACAAATCAAGTGAATAATGTAAGTCTAAACAGTGCATGTGTTCAATGCTGTCAAATAAATGGGCAAAGCTGAAGGTAGGAGGTGAACATCAGTTTGTGAATTTGCAGTTAGCAACATAGGAGATGAGTTGCATCATTAACCAGTTTCAAGAATTGCATTTTAGCTTCCCTTCATTATTTTCCCAGAGGAACACTCGGTATGATGGTCAGATTGCTTTGTTTGGTGCTCACTTCCAAGATGTACTGCAGAACCTGCGCTACTTCCTGGTGGGTGCTGGTGCCATTGGCTGTGAAATGCTGAAAAACTGGGCCATGATGGGCTTGGGCTCTGGGGAAAGAGGCCAAATCTTTATCACTGACATGGATCGAATTGAAAAATCAAATCTCAACCGACAATTCCTCTTCAGACCATGGGATGTGGAGGTAGAGTGATTTTGTCTTGTTTTCTTTTAAGGGGCTCAAAATTTTCTATAGAAACCTTTTTACTTTGGTTCCTGTGCTCATTCATGCTGTTGTTGTTGTTGTAGTGTTAATATGATGATGTATGAATGATGAGTAAGGTGCATTGCATGAGAAATGATGAGAGTGCCTCATAGTTCATGCAGTAAGGGCTTTATCAAAGTCATAGCCTACAGGTGGACTTTCTCTAATAATTACAGTGACAATGCTTTGCCATAGGTGGGCAAGTTTTAAATTATGTTGAAGACAACTGTCTTTACGATGAATGTGTGATACTTCTTCTCTTCACTGGTTCTCTGTCTAATGTGACCAGGAACTATCAGAGGCACAACTTTTCATTAAGGTTGAGCCTTTTTGTTTTTCCCTCCATTTCCCAAAGAGCAAAAGTTTAGTACCAGCTGTTAGAAAGCTGTTTCAATAAAATAACATAATGTATGTCAGCAGTGAGGATTCTTTTGCATTCATTTTCAAAAGTTTATCATACAGAGGTTATGTTTGAATGTTGTTTTGTCTTATGGCAGTGTGTTTCTCTGGTGTCTCAGTATATCTGTTTTCATATTGGTTATGATATCAAATTTGCTCTGGTATTTCAGAAACCCAAATCCTCAACAGCAGCTAAAGCAGCCCGTGCAATGAATCCAAGCATCAAGGTTGACGCTCGAGAAGATCGAGTTGGACCTGAGACTGAGAACATCTTCACTGACCAGTTCTTTGAGGGATTGGATGGTGTGGCAAATGCTCTGGACAACATTGATGCACGTAAGTACTGTTCTTCGCATCATTGTACTCTGTCAGGTGTTGTATCAGTGATGAGAACACTGAAAATTTGCAAACTGAATTTGAGGAGCAGAAATGAAAAAGATGCTGAAGTCAGGTTTTCTGTTGTGCACCCTGTCATATCTGCAAGATTAGCTTTGTGTTGTCTATGCCTTCACTGTTCCAGAAATAGAACATAGAATAGCAATAAAAATATGTCAAAATCTGGTTTCATCTATACTAAATTACAGGAAATGCAATAAAAAATAAGTTTTCACAAAATTTGAATATAATCGCTTAGTCCAGTTTACACTTCTACTCCTTACTTAATACTTTATAGGTGATTGACGTATAGGAGATTTACGTGTGTGATTTCTTTCTGTGTCATTACCAGGAATGTACATGGACAGAAGGTGTGTCTACTATTGTAAACCTCTTCTTGAATCAGGGACATTAGGAACAAAAGGAAATGTTCAGGTAAATGCAAGATTTCTGATGTGGAAAGCACAATTGTGTCATACCCTAGAAAGTCAAAGGACTATTTCCTGTACTGTAATTATAATCCCCATTATTGCTTAAATTTAGCTTTTATCTTATCTGACATGCAGGAATTAACTCTTTGGGTGCTCAGTCAGCTCAGATAATGAGCACTTTTAACACAGATTTAGCCTTAGGTAGTCCCCAACATAATCGCTTGCCACCAACTTCTTCCCAAAATGATCTTTTTTTTTTTTCCTCTTGTTTTTGGCAAATTTTTTGGTCAGTTTTTTTTTTTTTTTTGCAAGTCAGATTTCGTGCTGTTATAATGCTCAAGTCTTTGTAAAAAAAAATAAAAATACCTGAGATTATGATTGTTTTGATGCCATTTCCAATTTACATTTCCATGTAAAATGACAAGGGTTAGTCGTCCGGTAGAAAATAAGATTGAGATATTGAATGTAGTTCCAAATCATGGCGTTTTCAATTTTCCCAGGTGGTCATACCTCATGTGACAGAATCATACTCATCATCTCAAGATCCTCCAGAGAAGAGTATACCAGTTTGTACAGTCAAGAACTTCCCAAATGCTATTGAGCACACACTACAGGTGTGTTAACTTCTGTGCATTGTGGTATTTAGAGCTAGTTAATGTGTTGCATTCTAGATCCATTGTCAAAAAAAAAAAAAAAAGGTGCCATCTTGATTTTTTTTGTTTTGATTTAAAATGAAAAAAGGTCAAGAGCATAGTGGTCTTTTGGGTAACTATCTTGGAGACAGAAAGAAATTTTATTGATAGTCGGGCTAGCCTAAAAATGTCTGAGAGTACCTATGTGTGGTTTGAATGATTCTGTTTTTTTTTTTAGTTTTTGTTTTTTCTTTTTTCTTCTCAAAAATTATTTGACTGTAGTAAATGTCATTTAACAAGTAAAGCCACATACAGTGGTCTCCGCTAGTGCTGGGCATTGAGCTGGATTTTGATAAACTGGATTTTCGAATTACCCACTTCGTAGTGACTGGTTACAAACTGGATTTTATCCGTTTTCATCTGGGCAGCAACTTGCAACTTAATTTCTGTTCTTGAATTGGATCTAACCTAGCACAGCAAGCCGCTTGGCTACCTTATAGATCTAAGTATAATATACGACTGGTCTCGTCTGCCCGCCAGCCCGCTCAGTCGCAGTTTTGTGTCTGCCCCGCTTGTGGACAGCACGCACACTTAGCTCTCCCTCCCCCACTCCCTCCTCCGCTCATCACAAACCCAGGCCATTAACACTAGATCTAGATCTAATAGCTTAGTGCAGCATAATGGACTACTGTTTCGTTGTTTTGATTTTATTTAATTTTATGGCCAATTTTACAACGCGAGCATATACTATACAGTCCTAAACACTATTAAACATGCCGACCTATACAAGGACAGTCTGACTCTTGCACCACCATAATACATCTAGATCTAGATTTAGATGTTTTCAAGAAAAATTCTCCCATATTCATTCATTCAATGGCTTCTTTAATTTTTCTGCGTGTTTTTTGTTGCTTTATTTTCATAGTTTGTTAAGGAAAAGAATCGTGTCAACATCTTCAAATACCAACACATGACAAAGTATAATTAATCATGTTTCAAGCTTAGTTTGCAGTGTAGTCTGTCATAGTTAATGAGCACAACCAGTTGTGGGACATCTCTTTGGACCAGACCAGAATGGAGCTCCTGTGCTGGTTTTCTGTTGAAAAGAAATACAACATTCAATCACCTGAAAACATACCAAACAGAAGTGAGAGACTGTCAATTTAAGATTGTCTATAACTTATAATTAACATATGAGGAAGAGCCAGACCAGTTGAAGACCCAGCAGTGAACGACAGTCCTAGATCTAGATCTAATCCTTGGTTTTTCAACTTTTTTATTGAGAGCTCAATGGCTAGAGCTGACAGTTCGAGTCTACCAATGAGTGTCAATCTGTGGTAACAGTTAACCTGTCTGAAATCCTGCCTGTGAGACCCTATTTGCACAAGAAGAGACACTTCATAATAACTGGCTCTAACAACTGGATTTTTATCCGTTTTCATCAAGGCAGCGATTCTCTACAGCGAGCCGCTTTGTAGATCTGGATCTAAACTCCTTGCTAATAACATGCGCCTGGTCCGTCTGCCCGCTCGCTTGCTCAGTCGCATCGCAGTCACGTGTGGATTTGCCTTTGCTCAACGCCCTTGCTTGAAGTGACTAGATCTACCTTATTGCATAGTGCAGCAAAGTGAATTTTTGCTTCATTGTTTTGGTTTTAATTTTATTTCCAGTTTTAGAGCACGAGCACATACTAAATGTAGGCAGTACTAAACACTAGTCAACATGCCGGCCTATATCAGGAGTTCAGCATGACCTTTTCATCATCTTAATACATGTATAATATTTTCAAGAGAAAATCTCTCCCATTTTCATTCATTCAATGGCTTCTCCAGTATTTTCTGCATGTTTTTCTCTGCTTTATTTTGGCACTCGATTGAAGAACAGAATCATGTCAAAATCAGGTAAATGAACTAGATAAATTGGAAAATTTAATTATTTAAGTTGAACTGTGGAGCTGGTTATCCAATTAAGATCCAGATTTCCGCCCAGCACTAGTCTCCCCTAAGAACCCGGTCTGCCTAAGAGCCCACCTGTGCTGCGAAACAGAATTTTTTCTCTATAATTTACCCTCTAAGAGCCCACTCCCAAATAAAAAATCTAAGAGCCCAGTGTTGAGCCAAGATACGTGAGTACTTATGGTGCAGTTTCACATCATAATGTCCACTTGAGAGAAACGCACAGTGCTAGATGTGCAGTAAAATGGTTACGAGGGTGGAGACAACAGGTAAACAAAGGAGTGGAAGTGATGGTTGATGTATGACTGCATAATTAGGCCACATTGTGGACTAACCCATAAGCATTTCTTTGTTTGACAACACATGGGACAGCACTTGTGATTGGCTCTATGGATAAGGAAGTGTAAAATTTAGCCTCCTGAGTGGTCAGTTATTTTGCTACTTCGGTCGGTCTGTAAACACTAAGTCATTCGTGGCACGTACGATTGTCCGTGAGATGGCAAAGCAACATCATGTTTTCATTCAACAATAATACCGTTATGTGAAAACTCACTCGAAGTTTAGACGCTGGGCATTATTGATTAATGGTGTACCTGAACGCTGAGAAAGGTCAGGAATTGTTAGATATAATTACAATACGCACACAGGGGAAAAAGGCTGTACTTATTCGCATAGATAAATCTAATTAACGGTAATGATCAACTAATCATGGTAGTGAAGACAATCTGTGGTCAGGCGGGTTGCGTAACTTTTCAGTCCGCCTAAGAATCCATCCGTCTAAGAGCCCGCTTTTTTTTTGTCTCCGGGCAACCAGGTTCTTAGGTGGAGACCATCGTACTAGAGATGCCATTTTTTAAAAAATAGATGATAGAATTTGTGTCATTAAAAAAATATAGATTTCGAGAGTCTTTTTTTTTTTTTTTTAAAAATCCAAATAACAAATCAAGAGGATTAATGAAGCCAACCAATACAAACACATATTGTAGATGCACAGGCATCTGCTCTCTGCTCTCATCATGCTTAAATCGCTGGAAAGGTGGTGCGCAATAGTGCTTGAAACATGGAACCCATGAAGTTTGATTTAATTGTATAAACGTCTGACAAATTTTTAAAAAAAACTTACATAGAAGTATGTGAATTATGTTGTGCATGATGTCTTCTGGTCATATTTTGTTGATATATTTGAGATGGAGTGAACCGGTTTGTCCCCAATATGTGGTTTTTTTTTTTTTCTTTTTGGTATTCAGTGGGCACGAGAAGAGTTTGAGAAAGAATTCCATGATGATGCAGAGACAGCAAGGCAGTACTTGACAGATCCCCAGTTCATGGACAGAACTTTGAAACTTCAAGGCTCACAACCGGTAAGTTTGCCTTGTGCCGTCATTTTCTCTGGGGGCTGCCATTGTTCTGTGTCTGAAATATTTAAAAAAATATCTCCTTTCCTCAGAAATTCCGTAGGAATCTTGAAGATTAAATGGTGACTTATTTCTCTTAGAATTTATTAACCCAAGAACTGCGAACCACGTATTTATACGACAGGTGAAACGAATCCTTGCATGCGACGCCCGTGTTTATTCGTGGGGGGCTCCTCGTTGTGCTGTGATATTTCTCACCATGTCACTTAAACTTGGGATTTATCGGCCTCAGTTTTGTCAAATTATCGCCATA
>JBCEWB010534353.1:7843-18825 GCA_039654565.1 Peronia peronii | reverse complement strand
GAGAGAGAGAAAGAGAGAGACCACTCTACTATTCACTTCAGCCACCATGCATTTGTTCAGGTGTGACAGCTACTCACTTTGGCATTCCCCCATGCTGCCCTGTCCATGTTGGCTGTCCTGATAGGGCAGATGAACACTGCTGCCTTGACCGCCTCAATGCTGCTGTTGCTTCCCGAGCCACACGTTCAGCCTCAGCTTCTACAATGGCATAATCTGGACGGTCAGATTCCATGATCTTGTCATGTTTCATGGCCCCTTGGATTCCTATGAACATCAAACATCACCATATAATTCAACTCTTCTGTCAAGATCTCACATTACAACATAAATATACACAGCAGTATTCCCATGAATTTCAGAATTACAATTTATGACTGTTCAATGCTAACGATATTCATGTTCCTCTATTATTATGCTTATGATCATCATACATTTAAGAATATTCATCTTCTTACTAGGTAAATGTGCATTGTTTTTTTTTTAATCTCCTAGATCACATAAATAAAAACAGCTGGGTATAGACTAACCTCAGGCCACACACAGATTTACAGTTCATTTATTAATTGTTTCAAAGCAAAGTAATGATTGACCAAAAAAAAAACAACAAAATGAAGCATTCCCTTCTACTGGAATTCGCTCTTATCCAGTTGATAGTAACATTATCAACAAATAAAGAGAGCAAGGTCAGAATATACAATAATAATAATTTGATGGCCTCTAAAATGTATGGTTTGCATGCAAGGAATAAGTGAAGATCAGAAAACTAACCAGTCTTTTTGAAAAGCTGCCTCAAAACATAATCATCATGATGTCCATCATCACTATGTTGCTGAAGCTGTTCTGACTTTTCTTCACTCTCTGCAGCTGCATTTTTAACCAGTGGACAGTGCTTATCGAGGTGGGGGATACGCTCACCTTCAAATTCTGGGGAATAAATACATCCATATTCAATTTATTAAACGTCAGTATAGGGAAGAATACATAAATCATTTGTCTTACCATATCACAGTCTAAACAAACAAAAAAACAAACAGAAGTGAGAAGTTAAGAAAAAGCTAACCTGCGTACAGTGACCTTTTCGATCCATTCCAATCCTAAACCTATTATTAAGAAAAATTACCAATTATTTATTCTTTCACAGAAAAAGTATGGTGATAAGTAAATAGACACAAATAAAACTGGCTTGTAAATATACTCCTAGAGAAATGTCTTTCTGAGATCCATAATACTTAACAGAAATAAAAAGGCAGTTTGACAAAAATTTAAAGACTATATTCTTGTAATAAATTATCTTTTCACAATTGTTATAAATTAAAAACACAGAACTGTTCAGGACATGTTACATGTTTTACTTACTGGCATTGTGTCGTTTTCTTTTCTTCTTGGACTTTTTTCTTTCTTTCTCCTCACTGTGTTCTTGTGATGATCTTCGAGAAGCAGCATCACCTGACTTTTTAGAAAGAGATGAAAATGACTGGATACCATCTCTTTCTTTCCTCCCTCTTGTTCTGTCTCCTTTCATTTGTTGTTCTTCATCACTGGAATGCTCTCTCTGTCTCTTCAGTGTTGGAATGGTCCAAACTTTGCCATTCCGTTTCCAGTTGTGTGATGAATCAGCCACCGGTAAAGGGCCTTGCTCACTATCAGGTGTTTTGCTACAACTTGCCCCTGCATTGTCATTTTGTTTTCTCAGATCTTGATGAAAGCTTTGTGCTTCACTGTCTCTAATATTTCTGTTCTCCACATTGCTCTCTGCTGATTCATTTCTATGTGATGGTTTGAAAGATGTGGTTTGTTCATCTTCCAGAGCTGATGATTCTGTATCTTTCTTTTGTTTCTCCAGCTCCATCTTTCTGCTCAGTCTTCTTGCTAATTCCTTCATTCTTTGCAATTCTTCATCATCAAACCCCATTTCCTCTTTCACTACCTCTTCCTTGTCATTCTTTGACATCCCACTTTCCTCTTCCTTTTGCCTTGCTATTTCCACTGCTTCTTTCTCCTTTTTGTCTCTTTCCTTTATCTCTTGAATTTCATCAAAACGATTTTTCTTGAGTCTCTTTGAGGGAATTCTCACATCTGATCCAGTCCCTGCAAAGAGAGCACTCGTTTCAGTCCCTTCTTCATTGTCCTTGCTGCCCAGAGTGAAGAGTTCCAGCATATCCTGAGATTTAAACAATCTCCTCTGTTTGGGATCTTTCAGGACTCGATTTGTCAAAAATTGTTTGAAGATTTGTCTGAAATGGTTATGTACAGGTATATTCATTATTAAAATCATTCCCTACAAATAGAAAAATATCAGTGATACTCTTCAAGGTTTGGTTCCATGAGGAGAATTCTGCCTCACATAATCACGCCCAGAGAATTTTTTTTTTTTTTCTAAATTACTTCCAACAGCTTCATTCTAAAAGCAAGACTCTCATTCAGGTTCTCATATAATAAAAGTAAATAACTTTCTCATCTAAGGACACATGAACACTTCTAGATTATGTTCACTGCTAGGAGACTTCTTTCATATCACTTTTTAAAACACATGTACACGTAAATTGCGAATTCAAATGCTTTGTTTCTAATTCTCAGCAATGACATTAAATCATCAAAGAAATTTTCTTTGTGCTTTGCTCAGTAAACTGATGACCACAACTGTTTCTCTGTGAAGAATACGAACAAAATGTGATAACATCCCACTGGCAAAAACAAACTGCGTCTATGAGATCACTTACCTATGGTAGATCTTCTCTTCAATGGTTCCAGATGTCAGCAACCTGTAGATGGTAACTTGCCTCTTTTGTCCAATCCGCCATGCTCTCTCTCGTGCCTGTACATCTGTACTGGGGTTCCAGTCAGGATCATAGATTATAACCCTGTTTGCACCAGTCAAGTTGACTCCAAGTCCCCCCACTCGAGTGGTCAGCAAAAACAAATAGATTGATGGGTCCTAGAAAGATCAGAATGAATATAGTTCAAAACTGCACAACAAGACTTCTTGTCATAAGCAATCAACAAATATTTTCTCATTGTTTTCACATTCCTCAGCAGGACAGGCATTGTAAATAAATGCCAACTCATTCAAGACTCAGTCAACTATGAGTAGCATGCAGAAGTGTAAGAAATGTAATCCCACCTTATGATTAATAAACATTAACCAAATAATGTGAAATAGTCTTGCAGATCAAAATAAACTACTCCATGTACAGTACCATGATAAAATCATCCATGACTTATAAACTTACATTGTTATATTGTGAAATAAGTGGCTGTCGAGAAGAGATTGAAGTTCCTCCATCCATTGTAAGATATGAGTAACCTTGGTCCTGCACAAATTTTTCCAGGATGTTGAGCATCTGAAGACAGATATATACTCCTTCCATTGAATATACATACGTTCTAATAATAAGTCATGACTATGCTAATCATGAATCATAATGTAGCAAATGCAAATCATAAGAGCATGAGGGGGCTGTTCTATTTTTTTTTTTCTTTCAAAAACAAACGTGTGGCATCAGAATTTATCATGATGAAAGTTTCAATGATCTCATGTGTCAGTTAGTGCCATTCTAGAAAAAAATTACATTAATTTTGGCAAATAAATTGTAAACACTTCTCAGAACAATGGATAAAGCTTCCCAGCTCTTACATAAAATTACTATCTCTAGTCAAATATGAAAATAAAAATCTAGTGGTTGAAAATACGATGAAAGTATAAGCCAGTGAAAAATTGTTAAGGACTAGATACAAAAATTCATGTATAAAATCTGCAAACTAAGGTTACTGAACAAATGTGGAAATCAATAAAAATGTGGGGAATAGGTCTTGTAATTTATAACTATCCTTAACATTATTGATACACATATAAATATTTCAGTTGTTACATTGTCACACCAAATTTCATGAATCAGTTTATAGCTCAATGTTTTGAAACTGGGATTTATATCTCTAAAATTCTAATGGACTCTGGGGTTTGCAGATTTCAAAGATCTCTTACAGCTTTGCTTTGTGTGAATAGCAAGACCCTGTGCTGTTGTTTGTACCACAGTCTCAGCAAAGCCTCCACCACAATCATCTTCCCACTTCTCCGGTAGTAACCAAATTGATAATCTGGGTCTTCTGCTTCATCCTCCCCTCGGAACAGCTGGAGGCCACCAGTGGAGAGGTCTGGGTGGTTGCAGATTTTCCTCAGGGTGATCAGTCCAGCAAAAACCTGCATGAATTCGAGTTCACAGCATGAACAAAAATTTAGCAAACTATACTATTTGTCATTACATTGTTGGAGGAGATGGTCCATGGAAAAATAAACTCAACCAGCAATGGAAATATATTTCAAATATTTATTTTGAAAATCTATTAAATTTTTTTCATTTTTAACTGAATGTCCTAAAGCCCATTAGTTGTGGGCACAATGTCGATATGGTTGTTGAGTAGGCAAATGCTGACAATGCTCCTGAGAAGCTTTTGGACATAACTAAAATAGCAAGCAAAATCTCTACATTTTACTACAATTTTCTTGTGATTAATGTTAAAACTTTCATTATACAGTGGTCTCCGCCTAAGAACCTGGTCATCGGGAGACAAAAAAAGTGGGCCCTTAGGCGGACGGGTTCTTGGGCCGATTGAAAAATTACACAACTCATCTGACCAAAGATTGTCTTCAATACTATGATTAGTTGATTGTTACCGTTAGTTAAAGATTTATCTATGTGAATAAGTACAGCCTTCTTCCCTGTGTGTGTGTTATAATTAGATCTAGCAATTCCTGATATTTTTAAGCGTATAATAACACCAACATTGCCCTGTGTTTAAATGTCCAGTGAGTTTTCACATAACAGTTGTATCTGTCTCTCTGATATTGCTATGCTACGCTACAGATAATTGCACGAGTGACTCAAGTGTTTACAGACCGACTGAAGTAGCAAAATAACTGACCAGTCAGGAGGCTAAACTTACTCCTCCATATCCACAGAGCCAATCACACATGCTGTCCCATGTGCTGTCAAACAAAGAAATGCTTACGGGTTAGTCCACAATGTGGCCTGATAATGCAGTCATATATCAACCATCACTTCCACTCTTTTGTCTACCTGTTCTCTCCACCCCGTCCCCATTTTTCTGCATACCTAGCATTGTGCGTTACTCCCAAGTGGACAATTAGGATGTGAAATTACACCATAAGTACTCATGAGTCTTGGCCCCAACACCGGGCTCATAGGTGGATTTTTTATTTGGGAGCGGGTTCCTAGTGAGGTAAATTATTGACGAAAAATTCCGTTTCGCAGCAGGGGCAGGCTCTTAGGTGGACTGGGCTCTTAGGCAGAGGGTTCTTAGGCGGAGACCACTGTATTCTTATTTTTTGAGAACATTCTTACAAATTTAGCAAACTATAACTAAAATATCCTACACTGCATACCTGAAATTTTCCCTGCAATATTGCATTGCATTCTCTTGAAGCCAGATACTCCTCATATACTTCTCTCTGCTCATCTGTCAGCCGACAGAACAATACCTGTGGGGAAAAAATTATCCATGTCTTTGTTGCAATTTTCATGCATAAATTCTTCCTAAAATTGTAGGTTAGGCACATTACCTTGCCCAAAATATGTTGGGATTTTCCTTTTAACTTTATAAATATATCCTCTACAGTAGTAACATTCCTCACCCCATTTTCAAATAAAATGTGAACAAGCCAAACTGAGTTCAGCAATATCACCAGATGAATAAAATAGTTACAATGTTCAGTTGTCATGGAATGAGAAAATGCAATATCTCATACCCAATTTGAGACATTTTTTTTATTCAACTTGCATCAATTTGCACTAAATGAGGCCTTGATCAGCAACACTTGATATCTATTCCTCAATATATTACTTGTTCATTCTTGTTGGGCAGTTCAAGGTTTTTCTTCACATCTGCTTTCATTCTCCTGATAAGGTAGGGATTGATGGTGTCTCGCAGTACACATGCACATCTGAAAGCTGTCTCAACCTGAATGAAGTGAGAATGAATCAACATTATGCATTTTTTTTTCCAGGTAGTGAGAAGGCTAAATTTAATACTAAGCTTTTGTTAGATCTGTCAGGCATTCCTGATGATGACTGAAAGAATACCAAAAAAAATTCAAAAAAAAGTTCTAATGAACATTACACACATCAAATGCATAACCTTGTTGTAGATTCCAGCACTGTTACAGGATAATACAGTATCAATCTCCTAACTATCAAATAAACCAAAGACTTCCACTTACACCATCTCATGGAGCATTCTAAGAAATTCTGTTTCAATAGAATTTATCATTTATCCCAAAGATAGTCAGTATGATGGAATATCTTTAAAGGGAAAAAAAAAACTATTTTACTGCACAAGATTATGTTAATATTCAGTTTTGATAAACTGATAATAATATCTTGATAATGAAATACAAAAATGTATTTCATTTAAGCCTCTGGTCTATTTCCACAATGAATAAATCAAGATCTTCACTTACTTGCACTTGAGTAGCATTTGAGTAGCCTCCTTGCACAATGGGTATGGAGAAATGTTGCATGAAATCTGGTAAGGTGCCAAGCTTGCCCGGAAACACAAAATCAAACAAGGACCACAACTCTTTCAAGTTGTTCTGAATGGGGGAACCGGATAAAATGATGCGGTGTGGTGTGCGAAACTGAAAAAAAGAAAGAATGTACATAATTGCATATGAAATGCAAATATGGGGAACAAATTTCATCAGAAAAGGAATCAAATTACAAACCAGAGTGTCCACCTCTGCCAAATTAACCTAATGAAACATCAATGTCTATTGCTCTGTAATTTCTTTTTTAATCATATAAATAAAGATACAATCACAGCGATACAATCACAGTTGTTGACTTCATTTAGTAAAGTAGTTTTAGAAATTGGAGAGACAATTCATGAAAGCAAAGCAGGGATGAAATGAACAGATCATACTTAAAATGAAATAATTAAAAAGCAAAGTGACTTACTTGTTTGCAACACAATGTAACCTTGGCATCAGGATTGCGTATCTTGTGTCCTTCATCCAGTATCACATAGTGCCAGTTGAATCGTAGCACCAGCTCCTGGTGTATGACTAATGTGTTGTAGGATGTGATAAGGATACCATGGCTTTTGGCTATGGAGCGCACAAGTTCAGACTGAAATAAAGTTGTTTTTCAATGAATCATAAGAACTGCTTCCAATGCTGCCCTGCTACTTTATCTTCTCTGAAAAATAAAACCCTTAACTTGAGCTGTTTTGCAATAGAAATAACATTAATAATATGTACCACTCTTTCAAGGCATAATTCTTGAAAAAACAATCATAATTCAAAAGAACTTGAATATTTACAAATATATAGAGCAAACATCATCTCAAGAGAATTTACCAAAGTTCAATGGAGCAAAATTTCAACAAGAATGTGTCAAGCTAACATGAGGCACATTTATTCTTTTTATTATTTTTACACACCTCTGAGCCACAGAATGATCCTGATGAATGCAAGATGGCAACTCTGAAATCTGGCCACCACTTATGAAACTCTTTCAGCCACTGATGCATAACTGTTGTCGGACATACAATGATAGTTGGACCCAAACCTTTATAGCTGTAAATGATGAGAAAATAGGTTAATAAAAAAGAAGTTCAGTACACCCAACAAAACAAGACAGTAATAAATTCTCACAGCAAATTCTCTTTTCTTAATTTCATATTTCAACGCTGAGTAGTCCACAGTGCTGTCTGAGTTAAAAATATATGTCCCATCAAGATAAAGAAATTGATAATGAAAAAACTGATAGCCAATGATGAGACCCGCAAGACCATCACCACACTACATACAGTCAAGTCCACTCAAATTAAACTCTGATTATTCGAATTTCTGATGATTCGAATAAAAACGAAATGATAGATTTTTTCCCTCTTTGCCCTATTAAATGCCTTTCGCATAACTAGAAGTCACTGCTGCGAGTTCCGTTTATTCAAACCAATCAGTGGCGTCTAAAAGGTAAAAAAATCGGCTTTTGCTCTCTCCACATGGTTTTCACCCAATGTGAATGCCGGTGGTTTGAAAACAAAGGAGACAGCTCCACTGATGGGGCGAGAGGGATAAAACAATGAATTTACATTGTATTGTGTGTGCCCCACACTGCTGCAGCATAGGTAGGCCTTATGTGTTTGGGAGGAGGATGTTGGGGATGAGCACCATACGAGGGCCAGAACTGCCGAGCAATTGATCGATAATCACAAGCATCCCGACAGAGCCTACAGTGCAGGCATAAATGTACATGTACTACTACACATGTACATGTATTACTAAGTGTATTGACAACAAATAGTCATAGGCCGCTGTGCCTGTGTTATGATGATCATTGTCTTAATTCCAAGACTAGCACCATAACAGGGTAGGCCAGATTCTACATCATGCTCGTTTTTTTTTTGAGTGCTGTTGACTCGCTTCATACAGACATATATAGGCTTCCTCTAACTGCTTTTAGAGTTAAAACTTTATTAACAGCTCTTTTCAGGGCCAAATCTTACTCAACAGCCCTTTTCAACACTAAAACTTCATTAACAGTCCTTTTCAGAGCTAAAACCGACTTATCAACAGTTCTAGTCAGGGCTAAAACTACATGTATACCAGTCTTTTCCAGGACTAAACACTATAATAACACCATTCTGCCTCTACTTTTCTTTTCTTTACTTTTACTTTCAAGGCAGCCTTATTAAGGTTAGCAATCCAATTAAATGAGTAGGCTTGAATTTAAGACAAAAGGGAAGTTCAGAAGCAATACTGCGATTTCTTTATAAAGGATAATAATCCCGTAATAAAATAATTTAAATAGTGCTTCATTAGTCACTCACCAATTGCTCCCCTTGTTAAAACTGGCAGTCGAACTCTCTTTATTCAAACCCATTAGGGTGGTCCCAGCAAATTCGGATAAAGCGGACACGACTGTATCTGAATGAGGTGATCTCTAAATCTGAAGATCTTCAAACATTACACAATACATAACTGCAGCACTTGAAGACAAATGGTCAGCACAAGACAAATTGACTCACGGAAAATTGACATTCCTAACTTTACTGGTGCGCAGTGCTGCAAGGAAAGCAATGGTCTGAATGGTTTTACCAAGTCCCATCTCATCTCCCACAATTCCTCCTGCTTGTTGTGTGTGAAGCTCCCACAACCAACGCACTCCAGTCTTCTGATATCTGAAAAATGGAGATCAGAGATTTCTCTTAAAAAAAACAAAAAAAACAGGGATTTTCAACCTAAATCAGGGATTTTACATACCAAGAAGAATCTAATGGTAAAACTTGTTTTGCAGTTCCAATCAAAGAATTTATGCATACAGCAGTTATTAACACAAATTGTCAAATGCACAGTATTTCTAAATAATGTAAAATCCACAGAAAAATCTAGTCACTACATGTATTTATAATTAATTCTTTGGTCAATTTGATAGTTTGATGAAAGTAAATGGCACAGAAATATTCTGGTCTATATCATATACATGTATGGTGTATAAATATAAAATATGACAGTGAAAGTACAACATGAAAACCAGAGTGGAATTTAATATTTATGGTGACATCCAGCATGATCTGATCCAGATCAATAATTATAACAATCTAGGATAAGGCATAACACTACCATATCTTTGTTCCTTCCACGTATCTGTACCCCCCCCCCCCCAACCACCACTTCCCCTGCCTAATGGAATACAATGTTTCTTCAATATGTATGGTTTTGATGTGATGCCAAGGAGAGCAGGGTTGGACAGGGAGTGAGAAATCTGTGCTAGTTCTCATCTCTGTGTGACACTGAACTTGTCACACATCGTAAGGTTCCGTAGACGGCTGGTCGGCTTTCGTCCTTTGAAGTCGGGAACCTACTAGCCGGGCAGACACTAGGCCAGTTACAGAGGCCAAGATTGCATAAAATCTCCCCTCCCCCCTCCTTTTCACCATATGGAGTGAAAAAATCTAGAAAAGGTAATACCAGAAGCCCAGTCAATACTCATGGCACTAGATAGGTAGAAGATCTAGCCTAAATCTAGATCTAGATACGGACAAGACACTCGAAGTGACACTGACCATCACTGGCCACTTGACGAAACAGAGTCACTGGCTGTAACATTATACAAACGCCCATTGTTCTGGCATGAGAATTGCATTGTGTGCATAATCTCGGCAAGAGTACTGCAAAACTCCATTTGATTGTGATAGCGAATGTAGATCTCAGCTACATTCTGGATCTCACACCCACGACAAAGCAAAAAAAAGTTCACAGTTTTGCTAATTCAGTTATTTTTTTGGTTATTATTATTATGATTATTTAATTTCTGAGAAACCCAGGATTTCAAGCACTTTTCGGATACCTGGGATTTAGCTTAAAATCCAGGAAAATCCCAGTTTTCTGGGGGGGTTGGCAACCCTGTGAAAGCCATGAATTTAGTACTTTAAAGAAAATAATATCCTGCTCACATTGTTAATGAACTCACTGAAAGCAGTTACACTAATAAAACCTGAGGAAAAACTGAAATCATGCGATAAACTAAGTAAACAGGCAGTGCCAAAGGATTTATCTGTTCTAGCTACCGATTCCCTTCATTACCCTTATCCTAATTACTAGAAAATTATACAGTAACAAATGTGACTAAAAAAAACCCCGCTGCATTATCTATTATATAAGTCAGTTTAAAAGATACAAAGTTAAAACAACTGCCAACACAAAACGTATCCAGACAAACTATCAATTTTACAAGGAAAAAAAAATCTCAAGATAAGAGTTTGTCACTTATGCAGACTACGGAGGAACAAAAAAACAAAGGGAAGAAAAGAACAAAACTAAAAGCATAATTAATATTATTATTATTTTATCAAGAACAACAAAATGATGATGCTGACAATGGAGATCATGGTGACAATGGTGATGAAGATCATTTTATGAATATGTACGAAACTGAAACTCTGTTATCCTCCCTTTCCTCTTT
>JBCEWB010534242.1:0-12070 GCA_039654565.1 Peronia peronii | reverse complement strand
CCCCCCCCCCCCCCCCCCCCCCCCCCCCCCCCCCCCCCCCCCCCCCCCCGAAACAGAAAACTAGCATTTGATCACTGCGAACTTCTGTAAGAAACAGATTGTCACCGTCTATATTTTTCAGTTGACCTTGCTTTCTATGAATTGATATTTTCTGTATATAAGCATTGTATTAAAACAAAAGTTCGGTAATCTTTACGATTATGATAATTGCGCATCCGTATCTTTCCTCATCTCAGTAAACTAGAGAGAACGTGTATTCTCTGGCTCAATGCTACACGATGGAATATAGTTTACTGAGAATAAAAAAAGACCAGGCGGGACAGGGTGAGTGGAATACTGAGGAAATTAAATACCTAGCTATCTGGGAAATTCACGAAAAAGCAATTGAGAGGGCAAGACAATGGTGGCTGAATAACTTCAATGTTCTTTCAAGGATAATACTTTCAGTCAGCACTGAAACATTTAATTCAATTGAGACGTGAACTATTGAAGACCGAAACATGGTATTCACGTGACAATACTTTAAAACAGTGTAGAAAACAGAATTTGGCCAGGTTCCATGACCGCGTAGTTGTCTTCCAACGCCGCAGAAATCAGGCGTTAGAAATCTGCAGCACACAAACGGTCTGTGTAATGCCGTTCCTCTCTCCGATTCGTTCTGATGTAAAACTAGGCATCCGAGTTACTCATTGCGGCTATATCCACCTCTTCGCCCAGTCTCTCCTCACAAAACAAGACAGTGGCAGTGTATCTGTGGTGGTATGGTGTGTGTGTGTGGTGGGGGGGGGGGGGGGGCACGGATAGGCAACTCGCATTGGTAATTTCATATGCCATGTCAAAAAGAAAGCAATTTAGTAGGGGATCTAGCTTAGAACCTACTGATCACAAGACTGTTTTACACAACTTCTATTATTCTCGGAATTCATGGCCTTAAATCACGACAAATTTTCTACAAAGACTACGGAGCAGAAAAAAATTCAGACCGTTTAAACATACATACATATACATGTATATATATGCTGGATTCTCACCATCACCTTCTAAAACAGGAAAACTTCTGCAATTTTCTACAGGTACTGTGATAAATACTAAAAAGGAAAATGGAAGTTTAACACACTCTTGAGCAGAGTTTTGTGGTTCTCAAGTTCTAAAGATAAAAATCTGAAATAAGAGTACTTTCTCTGATCCTTTTTTGGATTCAATGTTCATATTCTTACATGTTCCACACGCCCACAAACGTAGCGGAAGGTTCGCATTTGCAGGAACAATTACAAGCCGGGACGGATGGGAAGAGAGAGAGAGAGAGAGAAAAAAAAAAAAGAGGGTCGTTTGCATTATTTCATGGTCGTACTTTCGTACTTACTATTACCTATCAGCTATTTTTGTTGTAGTGGGTGACTGGGAATGAGAGAGAAGTGCATAATTAATATAGTAGAGCTCTTGACGATAACAATGGAAGGAATCAAGTGTGCACAATCATGCAATTACCGCTCGACACAGCGCGTGATGCACATTAGTAGCCTACGGAACATATCTTCTTGTTGACAGACTGAAGTCATGACTCTTGAAAGTTGTATTCCCGTGCCTACATTGCTAGCTAAATGCCAACTAAAAATGTACGAAGAATGCTGGTCTAGTTACGTAACTGGCATGCGTAACACCGATTTTCAACAGCTATACGTCTGTTAAAAACACACATACACTAGTAGAGTTCCTAGCCGATTCCGATCACTTTGGGGAAGAGGGGCAGGACAAATACCATTACTCTAGCATGTGGGTCGCGTATATAAAGAAATAATGGAAATGAGCGAGTATTCAACAGACACCCCCCCCCCCCTCCAAACTGATCATAGTATGACATTTTAGAATGAAGATACCGACTTACTTGTGATCACTACCTCATCTCAGATAATTTCTCCCCTGCCCCACCATTTCGGTGCAAAAATTAACATCTCCCCTACTTACAGGTGGGGCTTGAAAATCGTCACTATGATGAGAAAGTAACTTTTTTTTTTTTCGCTTTTGAATCTGTTTAATCTAAAGGGGCCCACCTGTCCACTGTTCTTATGTCCAACATGACTATTACTGATCTCTTTCTAACTTCAGCAATACACTTTTTGAAAATCCGAAAGACAGTACAAGGGAAATGTTATAATGTAAATCTAATGTGATGAATGAATCTGGTGAAAGAACAGGAAAGTATCACATACAAACCTCTGGGTCCTTTTCTGCTCATTTAGTACCGGTATGGCTTGAATTATTCACAGTATCCAATTTCAGAATGCTAGTTAATAAAATTGTTTAATTTTAATAAATGATCACTGCACAACAAAATCAATTCCTGTATTCCAAATTTTGGAAATCTATTGTCACTGTAAATTATAAACAAACAACTTCAAGACATCTTGCCCACACCCTAATACACATGAGTTTCGAACAACTGTGTGGCTACAATGCCTAAAGATTATCCACAAACCTCCATACAAGGCCACGTCTCTGATGAACACTTACTAGTGGAGATAAGTTGATATCCGACCCCTTGCCCGTGAAATCATATCAGAAGAAAAGGTCCGCAAGCTAACCTTTAATCTCAGCGCTAATCTGGGTCTAACCACTTTACGCGGGGAGAGAAGACACCAGTCTCAGGATTCATATCACCATGATCTTTAAGAAAAAAAAAACATATAGCTGATAAGATTATCTTCCTCCGTTCAAAACAAGGTTACCCCGGATACTTGTCATATTGGATGCCGTGAGAGTTAACGATCACATACTGACAATTGCCACATGAAATGAATACACAGGTCATTATCTACGGGCGCTGCGGACCATAACGCGAGCCACGAAATGCACTACACAATCTGCACTACACCCACGACTGGTTCATTATTATGATCCTCCAGCCCATGATTCCTCTTACGAGAATGCTACTTGGATTATGATTAGCCATAGGGAACGTAAGAACTGATACATGACATTTGGAACGACTCCTTGCCCTGAAACTTTGTACTGCCTATATTCTATAGTAGCGTTTCACAAAAAATGTCTTCAGAAAGTTAAGTCACGCAATCGTTGGGATTACACGTATCAGAATTTGTTCTCTGCGATTGTTTCTGATACTTATATCTATCCTACTGTCAAGATAAAAATGAATATCGTGAAGTTCCACCACTACAGCAGTTCAGCTACACACTAGCGTCATGCACGACGAGCATGATTCACTCCCGTATCCGGCTCATGCGACCTTCTCACCCAGCCGATGGAGGGCATCCAGCATGAGCACACTGCCGACGTGAGCTAAGTGAAAACACATGGACCACGAGAAAAGCGAAAAAACAACAACTCTCTCTCTCACACACACACAGGTAAGTGTGAAAGGAAAGAGAAATACATATAAACAACAGAAGGAATGTTGTATGTATATATACGATGAATTCACATTCTGATTTACACTCAATGGTTCTTGCGAGAATCCACTATGGAGAATTGACCAATACAAAACTAAACCAATTTTCCACTGGATTAGAATTTGCTGCAACAAGTTCAATCTGATTTATTTTGTCGATGGGAATCGGATTGGCGGTGAATTTCGCGGCTGCGTGTTGTGAACCTCCTCTTCTCAAAAAAAAAAATGTCATGAAATTTCCTGTACGAAAGCCATTAATATTTTTTTTTCTGTTTTACAAGGAAGTAACTGAATTTTAAGGGAAAATATCAGAAGTTTTCAGATTTATATTTCTTATATGTCATACACACAAAAAAAAATTATTCTACTTCTCCCAGCAATCTTAGACTCGACAAATTTTATTCAGTCCTTAACAAAATCATGACAGTGGAATGTTTCATGTCCATGATATTCAAACAACCAAATCAAAACACCATAATAATAAAAATTATAATTACAACACTGTGATAAAATATCTCTAGCCTAGGAGCAGATTGCTTGCTAGAACAGCCATTTCTAGTCTCCAAGAGAAAATTCAAACGATGGCCATTTTTGTTTTGTCATTCCACAGAGATATTGCAAATGCAGTGACTGATCAACATGCATGTCATTACTAAATAGTTATGATACTGATCAATCATGTCAAGAGTACTTACAATTGAGTAAACAAGCACCAATGATCTGGTGAAATTTTAAAGCCTGTGGCAAAAGTACGCTTTCTTTTGTAGCCAAATCCTCTCAACAGTTTGCAAGTATATGGAAAAACAGCATCAGCATATGATAGTTGCCATTCCATCCTATTCTAGCTCTGCTAAGCATTTCGTTTACTGATCCTCTTCTTATCTTGCACTAAAATGCAGATGTTTACTCACTTGATACCATCATACCAACCTACTCATTTAATCTAGATTTTTGTCAATTTAAGTCAGTTATATTTAGCAGGCACTCCTGATTGCAAGAAATCTACACTTCCTAATAAACTGACAAATCTACACCACACAAATTTTTAGAATTCTTCACCAGCTTTGGCAGCAGTTGGCACATTACTCCAAGCATTCTTGCAGGCAGTTCCAGTTGTTCACCTATGGTGATCCTCCATCCCTACCCCACAGATTTCACAAATTTTTATTACGAAAGCTGGACATTTCACTGCAAAACTGCCCACCCTAATTTAGGTGTCAGTATGATATCCGACGTTAGAAAGGTTCCCAGAATGTGACAAAAGGAAAAAAAAAAAAAACCTTGACACCAAAATCAAGGTTTTCTCTTCATCCATTCAAAAATTATGGCCCTTCAAAATGTCGAATTGTCCATACAAATTCACTATAAGCACCAAAGCTAACTTTGGGTGACCACATCAGTAATTTTTTACCAGGGACCAGTTTAACTTCTCATACGCAAAGCTGCATACATAGATATCAAATCCATTTTTTTTCAGGCATTGAATAATTATAAGATGACTATTTATTGAAAATGTCCAAAGAGCCATTTTGCACAAAATCAACAGGAACGGGGAAAAAAAAAAGCAAAAGGAAAAATGAATGTTGAAGCTCTTTCATACAAAACAGATATAAAATCTTAATTTAAATATGCAACGTAGCTTATTCTGCAATAAAGCCCTAACCTCCTCAAAAATGAAAACAAAACTGGCAGGCATTTAGGTCCTCTAAAATATTCTTAGCATCTCCCCAGCTTCCGTAAATTGTATCTAAACACAGATATTTCTTTTCTATGATTCTAATGCAGAGAAAACAAAAAAAAAAAAACAACAACAAAAACACACACACACACACACATATGAAACATTCAAACATTCAACAATTGGATACTTATAATTCTAAACACCATGAAGCTTGACACAGTTCTTCATCCATTTTCAACCTGACAGACTTTGAGGTACTTAAGAACATTTTAAGTATATTTGCAGCACTTATGCTCAATGCATAACATCGCCTGCCATAAGCAACAGGCTGCGTGCAAGATATTGTGCTTCTCCAGTGATCTCATGGTGCCGACCGTGATCTAGTGTCAGTTTTTTTTTTCAATTGAAATTGACGAGCTTTTACATTGTAAAAAACAGTTTAAATTTTGATCTGAGTATTAGAGATAAATCACCAATATGAGAGTATTTTCATAATACTATGTTCAGTTTTGCAATTATATGGATAATTAATTTTCACAGCATACAGCAATGAGTAGTGTGCATCTATCACTGCTTCTATGCAGTAGCTTTGAAAAAAAAGACTGGGAAAACAAAAGTGAAAGAAACAATGCTTACTTGAGACTTCCAAACTAAAAGGTAATCCAGCTTGCACATAACATCAACAAGGAATGAACAACAGCATGCTAATAAAGAATGCACAGAAAGAAGTTTGTACTTCTCTTTATATCACTGACATGCTCAACATTGCATAAAAAATTTGCCAGATCAAGGGGACCTCAACAACTACAATTTGCTGCAAAGTAGGTAAAGATGTAAAATCTGTAACTGATAAGTGCTAGAAAATTCAGCATGCAAAATGCCCACTTCTAAAAAAAAGTCGGCATTATGTGGTCGCAAGAAAATTACTTTTAAAGGTACATGTCAGACAAAGAAATAGTTAATATGTTTGTTTGTGTTGGGATTTGATGGCACATCAGCACGATAACGGCTATATTGTGCCTAACACGGTGGGTACATTTACACGGTAAAATTCTGATCATGGAGTAAACAGATAAAATGTAGCCCTGAACGGACAATGTGTTTATGAGTTATAAAGGGATATCAAAATGTTTAAATAAATTTTGGATAGTCAAATATTGTATAGCAAAACTAAAAAGATAGATGTAAGCAAGTTTGCGGCGTCCCGTCGGGGTCGTCACATGCTTATCAAGGTATCTGTGATGAAGCGATGTTAAAATTTGTCATACAGACCAACCTGGCGTAAAAAGCTCAGGATGGCCTGTGACTTCGTTTTGTTAAATAGGTCCTTCAGAGAGCGACTCAAGAAGTGGGTTTCTCGAGCGCCTCTGAAATCGGCGCAGTCAATTAATATGTATGCAACTATCAGTTGACAGTGACAGGCCATACACTGAGAAGAAAGAGTGGCCAAGGTCTCTTTGGATAGAGTAAAATTTGTTTGCAGTCTGTTGATTCCATCGCTGTCGCCATTGCGATCTGATGTACTCATTGATGATCGGCCTGAGATCCAAATGAGGGACTCCTTCATCCAGGGGATCTAAAATCAGGTTACTTCGGCGATGGCATCTGCTGCCTCATTTCCTGCAATACTCATGTGACTCAATACCCAGCAGAACACGAATCCACGCTGCCCCCTGCTGAATAGACTTTGAAGGCATTGCAGGAGGTGAGCTACTCTATCATCCCTAAAAGTGGGGTTATTCAGGGTCTGGAGTAAGGACAGGGAGTCTGAAAAGATCAGAAAACTGTTTTGTGTGGACCTACTTTTGGTGTCTAAAGCCATATTGATGGTTTTAGCCTCAGCCGTGAAGATGGAGGATTTTGGGTTGAGGCCACAGGATGTGTTCCCCAGGACAGAGAATGAACTGGTGCTGATGGCTTTGTCGGCCTTGGATCCGTCTGTGAACAAATGCTCGGAATCAGGATGATCAGAGATCATCTCTGCAAGCATCCATTCAAAGACCTCCTTGGGGGTGTCTCATTAAACTCCCGCCGCTAGGTCAAAGACCACTCGTGGTCTCTGGATCCGCCATGGATCGCCTTGGCAGTTGGGAGCTGCAATGTAATCCGAATCAGAATGTCCCCCTTTTCCACAGCAAGCACAGACGGCGGCACGCCTGCAATGTGAGTGTGGCCGAATCGCTGACATTTAAAGCATCACGAGATTAGGGACGTAAGGCTCCACCTTCAGCTGAAGGTATCCCGCCTTGATGCTTGCCAGTGGTGTTGGAGTGTCACATGTCAGGATGATGGTGCTGGTAGTGATTCTCTGACCTCCATGGCAGATGCTGATACGCCAAGCGTCAGTAACTCCTGCAATGCCCTTAACTATTTCTTTTTCGGGACAGCCATTTAAGTCTCGGCTTCTAATGACGCCTCTAGAGCTGTTCAGGTTCTTGTGAGGTACCACACTCATGGGCACAGGGTCTGATTGGAGATAACCCAATTTTTCGAGATAACCTCCACCAGGAGGTTGAAAGACGTATATAGAACATAACACATGGGCACACCCAAAAACGTTTTGGCCTTCAAAAGTGCTTCTGAATAGCGGTGTTCCCTGCATTCAACCAGCAGGTCGCCAGACTGCAGTTTGGAGATGCGTTGCTCTCCACCAGTGATTGCACATACGTGTTTATAAATCTGGAAAACGTTGGAAGTTTTTCGGTGGTCTATCCATTCTTTCACTGTAGAGCACCAAAAAGCACTTAAAAGTGTTTCAACTGTTTCCGGAGAAGGATGGGGAGGGTTCAGCCCCATCCAGTCTCCATTTTTTAAGTGCCAGGCTGGACGGCACACCCGCGCTGTCCAGTCGGGACTTTTCATGTAATTCGGGGATTGGGGTGGGAGGAGTGTTAGTTTTACTATCCATATATTTTAGTTTTTTTTTGGCTTTGTCACCAGATGCCCCACCGCCACAGAGTCCAACAAGGGGACACATAATGCTCGGATATCCAGAGCTGAGTGCCAGGGATACTCCAGTGATATACTTTATTGGGACACACAGGCAAGTCCCGCAGGATTGACCCTAAGTGCCGCTCCGCTAAGGATGACAGAAGCTAACCGACTGGATGAATTCGGGCCGTATTCACCCACCTGTCTCAGATGAAGGCCAGGCCAAAGCAGTGTGTTGATGGGGTACAGTCTGCAGACTGGGCCACCTCAACTACCAGGATCCCATTCTCCCCCCTTACGGGTCGCACCCCACAGTCAACAGGGTGCCTACGTAATCGTAGGAGAGACAGTCAGACCTACATTTTCACTGGACTGGGTACTGATGGCGGCTGTGAAGGAAGAAAAGAGGAAAGAAAGTGGGACAGAAGACAGCAGTAAGGAGAGAGAGATGTTGCCCCTGGAATATCGAGAATGGCACTCCATGGGAGACACCCCACCGATGGCAGGCCTACATCACCTGCAGGTGGGAGCAAAGAACCTACTTATAAACCCTGGGCCCCCACAGGAGGGGGGGGGGGGGGTTAATAAGTTACCTTATATTATTCCTCAGTCTGAATAAAAAGTAAGTTACTTGATTGTGGAGATTATACAATGACCAACTTAAACAACATTTATCTCAATAATATGACTTGAAACTCACCACTTTCATCCTTGCCACGCTCTTCTACTCTTTCACTTGCTGGTGGCATTTCTTCTGTCTTAGGTCCCTCTTTCACAGAAGCTGGGGCAGGATGAGGTTTGGTATCTGCTACTGGTTCTGTCTGCTTGGTTATTGGAGTTTCTTGTTTCACTGGGGCTTCTTGTTTTATCAGGGTTTCTTGATTGGCAGGAGGTGATTGTGGTTGACTGACTGCTACAGGTAGAGGTGCTGCCGTTGGTGTCTTCACAGGAATGCTTTCTTTACGAATATTGTCGATTGACGGTTTTCTCTTTTCTTGAGTACTGGCTTCCGATCTGACTGGCTGTGAAACATTATCTGCAACAGGGTTCTGCAGGGAAGTAGGAACTACTGGTGGAGCCTGGGAGACTGAAGCAGGAACAACAGAGGCCATTTGTGGGCGCACTCCTGATTGTTGTTGTTGCTGCTGTTGCTGAGGTGGTGGGGCTGGCTGTTGCTGTCGGGGACCATGATGCACAGGCAGCTGCTGGTTTGGTTTATACAGAACTGGCTGACGCATAGGGATTTGGGGTGGTGGCATACTGAGGTTTATGACCTGATGCTGAATGTCATGAGGTGGGGTCGCAGATGGAGGAGGATGTTGCATCATAGTTGGTCGTGGTGGCATCATGTGGGGATGGGGTGGTATGGGAGGGGGTCCACTCATATGCGGACGCATCATGGATGGGGCAAGTGGAGACTGCTGCTGTTGCTGCTGCACTTGTTGTTGAGGAGGGGGTGTCTGAAACTGACTAGACTGTGCAGCGACAGCTGATCCAGCAGAAGTACCACTAACAGCACCTTGAGGATCGGCCTGACCACCAGACACATTGGAATCATCCGGTGTCTTTAATCGATCCGCCACTAAACGTGTGAAAGTCTTTGCAATTTCACTCTGACTACTCTGTTAAAGAGAAACAGATACAATTACACTTGTGCACATTTCTTTTAACATGCTAATGACAAAAAAAAATTATACTCCATGATACACAGTCATGCACCAATAACACATGTGGACAGAGCATTAATGATACACACATCTACATATATACAAACAACAAATGACACCTTGACACCTACGGACACTAAAATCCCTAAAATATGTAAACCATTTTCCTGTAAGTTGATACCAAATATGTTAATATAGTGTTGCTGCTGCACTTGTTGTTGAGGAGGGAGTGTCTGAAACTGACTAGACTGCGCAGCGACATATATATGTATCAACTGTATATGACGGAGTATAATTTTTTTTCATTGGCTTGTTATAAGAAATGTATGTTTTCCTGTATGTGTATATTTTCAAGTATGTATATGTATGTTGCAACATATTTTATAAACATTTTACCAACTTACGTTATGAGTAAAAAATAGAGGGGAATAAATTCCTGCAAAACATAAATCAATTCTGGTAACAAAATCAAACAACGTGCAGCCAATTATAACCACATGTTGCTCAAGTTCAGTTTCTTTGTCAATCTCTGAGATGGGCATAAGATTATGTGGCTAACCACTCAATGGGTTACGTATGGAGAAATCTGAAACATAGCCAGAGTCAGAATGGGTGAAACCCAGCCTCTTTACTACCATTTTATGCAAAACAAAGACAGATAAATGCATTTTACAAAGAACTCTGTACTTCAGTCCGTGATGTGGACAAAGACACATAATCTAACAGATGGCCACTATCAGAGTGGATAAGATACATGTGGCAAGTGTGAAAATAGTCACACATTTAATCTTGCATAATTGCACGATGGCGACATCAGTCAGTATGCATCCGGCTGTTTTTGTAAGACAATAAAAGCTTTGGGTTAAACATTTTGATTAAGTATTTCCACCAGAACTAGGAAAATATCAAACCTTTCAATGAGCGAAATTCTCTGACAAAAATGACAGGCATGGTGCTCAAGAGGTGGTAGGAATGAATCTGACACACCCAGAGGGAAAAAGAAAGCTTGTCTATGTAAAGTGCATAGATTTAGATCTAGAGCTGATTCCACCAAGACATACATTTTGCAACAGTGGTAAGGAAAGTACATGCAGATCAGGATGTTGAGCTGTACCATTACTAGTACATGGGACACCTTAGACTGAAAGCCTAACCATGCGCATTCAGATAGCTATGACTGTCATGAACTCTTGAATGTGAATGGTGTTTGTTAGTTATGATGTTGTAAGTGGTGATCAGGCGGTGAATGTGGGCGAGACGCACACAGTAATGGAGAAATAAGAAAAGGAATCCTCGACGTTGAAATGAAACAATTTATTGCAGGTGGTCGGTAACAATACAAACTTCTTGGCAGCTGTCTAACTCCGATGCACACGGCTCTCACTGCATTCTACTTCTTTCCTCTCCCTTTCTCTCTGGCTGAGGTCTTATATAGACCCCAGCCAGTCTTGAACTGTCCCGAACCTACAAGACTTAGCTCTCACAGTCAAGAATTCTCTTGACCTCAGCAGTCGCCACTGCTACACATAAAACCGTGACATAGTGCGCACACACATGACGTAATACACACACAAGATTTGACTAGAACCATCCCGTACAAAATGCTTAGAGAGTATCTCAGACACGCTCGGTGACCCAGCATCTCCACGGGCCAGCATATGCACGCCCACAACACAGGCTTGCATGGGTCTAGTACATGCAATCACGATCCGCTAAACATAGCTCACAACACACACTCGCATGTACCCAACATGTATAATTATGATTCGTTACAATGACCAACTGATGAAGTTTTACATCAAACTAATGTCAGAAAGTCTAGAAATGGATGAGACTCAGTCTCTTATTATATAAAACAAAGACGGATAATTGCATTATACTAATAACAAGCAAGGTAAATCTGTAATTCAGTTCTATGGCATCAACAGGGAGAACATAATGTAACGCAAGTGACCAGCATCAAAATAGCTGAAGTCCCACATGTAGCATGCGTGTAAATGAATCCTTGCTGAATCTTTCGTACAGAGCAAGCAATAGAAATACTCTTGCATAATGATAGATGCATCCGTAACATGCACAAAATACTGCACTTCTGGTTTCACTGCTTTTGAATAGGACAAGTAAGGGGAACGGGCGTGCTGAAGGTGATTTTTTTTTTATTATTAACACAAGACTATTTTAACCTTTTCCATCGAATTCGGCATGTTCAAATTAGAGGAAAACTGAAAAAAAAAAAATTGACTTTTTCATATGGTGCCACGGCAACACCGCCATATTGGATTTTGGCATCTCTAAAATTTCAACAGAGACTGTTGGCCTACAGACACAGGCCTTGGCAACGGCAGCAGGCAGGACCACTATCCATAGCAACAAACGGGAGAACGC
>JBCEWB010534241.1:0-13214 GCA_039654565.1 Peronia peronii | reverse complement strand
CAGAAGTTTGACATCCCTGTCACAAACCTTTCAGTAGGAACGAGGAAAAAACCACCTAGAAGAAAAATATATACACATACAATACACACTGGATTGCCACAACACACTACGGAATGAGGGTGAGAGAGGACGAGAGGGACAAAACAGCTTGAGAGAACAACTGGATGAAAAACATAAATTGTATCACAGTTCAAAAAAGTTTTGGCCATATACATGCATCCTGTGAGTAGGATGATGAGTAATGCATGTTTATAGAAGGGTGACTACAGTCAAAATTTAATATCACAAAATACATCAAAAGCAAAAAATAATATTCTCAAAAACAAAGGACAAATTGCTAAGCCATTCAACTGACTATGTTCAACACTGATCACATCTATGTTCATAGCATTGTGTTCTCTATTTTGCTGACTGAAGATAGGAAACCTACACAGTATTCAAGGAGGAAGACGGAAATAATGGGAATTTTATCTTTTGGTAAACACTTTTATTGAAAGAAAAAATGTTCTGATGCCTGTCTGTGAGATATATATATATATATTTTTTTTTAACTACTATTTTTTTTTCCCCTGTTTTTTGGGGGGATGTCTTAAAAAATTGGATTTCTTTTTAGAATGATGCATTTTTTGGGCATTCTCTTTGCGACTGTACTAAATAAAGATCAAATTCACTACAAGAGAAAACAGATCACAATTATACCTATCTAAGCAGAATGAAATGATTTGCTGAAATTTCTCATTCAAAGAGCCCTTAAATTAATTATGTTCACTGTTACAGATTTATATATTTAACCTATTTTGATTTCTGAATTCACAGCCTAAAAACCATAATGATATATCTTTTAATTCTACGGATTTCTTATCATATGAAAACCAGTGCTAAGCATTGAGAAAGGTAGCTGAGCTGCTAATAATAATTACAAGTCTACTAAACTCACTGAAAGCCATGAATGACAACATTGACATCACTCTCAAACTTGGATGGCTCTGTTTTACTTAAAAAAAAAAAAAAATGTAATACCAGACCCGCAAATTTTCAATTTATCATAAACACATAACTGATGGAGCAAAAGTAAATATTAGAAAAAGTAATTTTAGAAAGATATGTTACAGAATTTAAAAGATATCAGGAAACTGATATTATTATTATGTTAAGTTCACAAATGCAATATCTTCACCAATATTTACTGCGCAAAATAAAGAATGCACAATGTATTATGTTCACATTTTTCATTTAATTAAACTGAATTATTCTTCTCTGCTTTATACATTGTACTACAAGATATGATTGGCAGCAACTAAAAATACAGAAAAGAAAAGATGCAAAATAATTTTCATGAGCCACGCTGAAATATGCCAAGGAATTTTGTGCTCATGTGGTATAATGTGTGAAAATGATTTGAATTTAAAAAAAAGGATATTTCACTAGATCTAGCATGTTTCAATTCTCCAAGTCTACTCCTTTCTTCTAGCAGAATGAGAATCCACGAGATGTGAAAGGCTAGCTAAGCTAGGAACAAATGTAGAACTACCCTATCTGGCACTGACTGCAGCAGCCAACACTGCGTCTAGTGATGTCGATTGATGATCTCCTCCCTTCCTTTGCTTAGCCAATTTACCATAATGATGATGGTAATGAATTTGCAACAAAATAACTTTGATAATTTAAATACAGAAAATGGATGTGAAAGAGATGATTATGATGTGTGTTTATTGCACAAAGCACTGTCACATTAGTTTAAACAAGGGTACTTTGAATGAAAAAATAAATGTCTTGGTGGTTGTGTTATATATATAATAGTATGCCATCTTTACATAAAAAAAATAGTGGCCAAAACTATTGATCATATTAACCTTTGTGGTCACTTTAACACACTGTCACTATTGCTGCTGCATCAGCGTGCAGCAAAGGTCCACCATTTGATGTAAGGAGACCACTGCGTCAAGCACTTCAGTTTAACTCACTTTCCTCTGAAAAAAAAAAGCACTAAAAACTCTAATTAACTTTTTTCTCTGGCAGGGAAGAAACTGAATTCACTAATTATTTTTTATGTTGACATTTCTCCTATACCAATTGAGACTAAGAGATGCCTGTTTTCTTCTTGTTTGAACTAAAATGCTCCTTAATTTTCTCTGTGATGAAAATGACATGAGGTGAAAGAAAAAAAAAATAAATACAATGTAACTAGTGTAAATGAGAAATGTTTATCACATAATATATGCATTTTAATAATGTAAACTACTGTCAAAGCATGACTATGAGAATCTATTTACAGCTGACAGTGGAGATGTGATGTGTTAAAATGATATCCACAGTGTCATTAACTGCTAATCACCTCAAAAATCATTCTTGATAGCAAAGATGAAAGATGAACAAATACCACAAACAAATGCCTTCAAATGGCATTGTGTCATGAGAAATTTTATGCATTTCACTTCAGTACCTGTGAACACCTGGCTACTTCAAAATATATTTCATGTATGCTTGCTGGCCTGACAATTCAGTTCAGAAACCATTAAATTCTTTTCCACTGGAGGCTTGAGATAAAAAATTTTATCTGCTTTAAAAAAAAATGTTTATAAAAAAAAAAAGTAGATACTATAGCAGAAATGGTTTAATAACTATTTCATCATAGCATCAATTCTAAATAAAATCTGTCCATATTTTCATACTCATGTGTGTTATAGTGTGTTGCAAAAACTAAAAACATTTTGCAATCGGTTTCCAAAAGTTGCTCTCTGCAGACTTTAGTCATAAGTTCCAGCCATTACAAACCTTATCATATTGTAGGCCTATATCATTTGGCGGGGAATCAGAATCTCGCTTTGACTTTACACAAAACTATGCATAAATAATTTCTGTTTCAGAGACATAGAAATATTTGCATTTCTTGGTATTTCTATTAAAACACCCCTGTAAAACGTTAGTAGATTCTACGTTACTGTCATTTTCTGACTTTTTTACCTGAAAATTCTTTTTTTCATAGTAACACAGCCTTCCGAATCAGCAAATATTCATACTTTTTTCTCAATAGTTTGTAATGAATCATTTATGAATGATTAAATATTCATTTCTTATGCTGAATCAGTCAGCTGACAAATCTTGACCAACATTTAAAAAAAAAAAAAAAAGTTGTCAGTGACAGTGTTATAGCCCACAATTTGAAGCTGCCAGGCAAATCACCCATCCACTTCCTGAGTGTGCGTCTATTATCTGGTAGTAATAATGTACTTTTACATCTGAAAAAAAAAAAAAGCACCTCTCTGAACTCATTTTACGGGACTTTTTTGTTCGTTTGTTTGTTCATACTCCTTGTACTTTAAATGGGTATTTCAGGAACAACGTAAGGTAAGTGAAAAACTTGAAAACTTGTGAACAGATAACTGCAGTCTCAAAAGACACCTTACAATCAAAAAGAAGTCTAAAAACGTCTTTAAAATTTTCTCTCCCCTGATGAGCAAACAAAAATTTTTGTACGAGCCAAAGCAAGTGTTTTTTTTTTTGGCCAAAGTTGTGTACAGGTTACAGAGAACATGCTGTACAGGTTATGCATGAAATGAATGAATGATCGGTCAAGTGAGCCATCAACTTCTTTAAGGTGAAAACAAAAACCACAATGTCTATCTCTTTCAATCAAGAAGATGTAAATAATGTATTTCACCAACCTGCAGCTTCACATTTATGAAAAAAAAAAAAATGCAATAGTAGGATTCTATTCTATTTACAAAAATAAAAATATGAAAATAGCCCTGGTTTGCAACAAGGGAAATATAAAATTATGACAAATATTCGCAGGACATACATTTTTCCATATAAATACAAAATTTACAGCATAATTCAACTAAATCAGATCTGATGTAAGCCCATCTTACATGACAGCACTTCTGAGTTTATAAAGTCCAATTTCTCTACTCCTGATAAATCTTCATTTCATGGTACTTATCTGGCAGTGATTCTTTCACGTAAGTATATGACTTTTTGAACCACTTTGCATAAGACATAGCTTTATCAAAAACAAATTTCTGTTGTCAAAGACAGGTACTGGCTTTCCTATACCACTTTCTCACATTTCCTTTTTTTTTTTTTTTTTTTAAAAGACATTCTCCTAGCAAGTCCTGGCCTGAATTTGCAACAATGTGTGTAAGATCAAGCAAAAAAATGTCATATCTGAAACACTTCAGTGATAAAAGTTCTGTCAACCACCAGATATTTTTGCAACGTCCATTCTACTAACAACATAATGCCCACCACATATGAAGTTGTTCATTTTGCAAGTAACAATTTTCCTAACATTTGTGTGTACAAATCTACCTGTGATCAGAATCACATCAGCACATAAACTAATTGAGAGATGAACTTCAAACATACACAAGATCATCAGACTCAAACTCCACTGGCCTACCAAGACATTAGCAGTGAAGCAGGGGCCTGAAGAATGAACACACCACATCAAATTTACCTTCATTCTACATCTCATCAGACTTCCTTCAAATCTGTCCATCCATTACTTGCACCCCAGTCCATGACTTTTAACAAATACATGCAACCCCCTGTTAAAGCTGTAATATTTTTCATAAACACATTTAATGGCAATAGCATGATTCTGTCTTCTCCATGTCTGAAGATATTCAAATATCTGAAATATCATCAGACTAACAAAGAAAAACCTCTAACAAGTTGATTAAAAAGATATATGCTGTTATCTATGTTTGTCATTTCTATCATCACATAAAGTTGTGTTTTGTATCAGATGTGCTGTTTCTTTGCTGCCCTTGACTTTATTTCTTCATGGGTTTTCCAGGTTTGGGAGCCAGTTTCTTCTTCTTAGCCATAGACTTGACCTTTGACTCCTGACCCAGGACACTAGCCAACCACCTGCAACGAGCCAGAGCAACACAGATGATTGGATTGGGGTGCCACCTTGTTCTACAGGCACAAACTTACTGTGGGAAATTTTAACTTAGGAAAGGAACTGCACGTGCAAAATAAAAATGGAAGTTACATTATGCTGATTTTTCTTTTTTTAACATAAAAGACAAGAGTCAGCTCTTTGATGTATATAACTGAGAAATTAATATATTCTCTTTTATTTTTTAACAGATGAACTGCATAAAGATAACAAAGCCAGGAAATTTAGAAGAAAAAAAAGATAAGTGATGAACATATTTTCTATGCTAGAAATCTAGAACACTTCTTTTTTTAAAATCAGAAGAAAAAAAGAAAACAAGAATAATAAAGAACTAAATAAAAAAGGTAAGAAATGACAAACTGTTATTAGAACTAAAAATTTTGGATAAACTAAATGATCGGAAAAATATCTAGTGGAGTGGGAAGAAGGAAGAGAGGGGCTCTGGCTGGTTCTGCAGGTGGTGGCCGCTTGTGTCCTGTGCACACATTTACAAGTTCCCAAATACAAACACAAAGGCATAGAAAATCACATTGAAAGACTGTTCTAAATGTTACAACTGCTACTATTATGAGCAAAAATGTAATTCCACCCTTCAGAAGCCAAACTGTTCTTGCATGCAAACTCACAAAAAGTGAACCTCTTAACTCCATAAAGATGCTATTTTCTTAAAACAATGGCAGCAACGCTTAAGATGAGACAAGTAGGCTTTCAAGGGTTTCGATCTTCTCACAATACTTAGCCCGAACTTCTGTCAGTGCAACAAATTCAAAACAAAGTTCACACACAAGGATATCAAACTGTTTTCATGAAAAAGTTGGAAAATTTTATGATCGATAGGCGCAATCCCCTTACGTGATAACTAAGACACGAATACTTAGCCTACCAGTGCTATGTTTGCAAGCTTTTGCAAGTTTTCACTGGAATCTGGGTCAGCAAATGACTTTAACTATAAAAAAAAAAAAAATTATGTAGAAACACATGTATTCTATTTATGCAGCACTGTCATTGAATGATACTGTGACTACTCTGTCTAGATTTAAATTGTACTCGGAGACGACTCTCCTCTTGTATCAGCCTTCTTCTATCTTATTTCAGGCAATGCCATATTGTTTACTTTTCTCGAGAGATTTAAAGTGTGGACTTTAAATTAACAGCTCTCAAGCAAACAACATAACTGACCATTGTCATGTTTGAGGAACCAAGTGCTACAAACTTAAGTTTTCTACAATGAAATGAGCCGTTCGAACAAAAGCCTTGATTGGCACCCACAAAGAGCATACTGAGAAGTACCATCTTCGTGTTTGTCATGTGAGATGTGTATCATATTAAAAACAACAGGCTATGATCGTCTGACAAACCAACCAAAAATAAGACAGTCCTTGATGATCAGAAAGTTTGACATCCCAATTGTATACAAAGCCTAGTTCTAGACGGACACATTAAGGGAATCTTGTCCATGTTTTGACTTTTAAGTTGTTTTTAATGGCTTAGAGTAATTATCTGATAAAAGGTAAGATGAAGAAAAATAGAGGATTATTTTACAACTACATTCTCAACCAGACATACCAATATGACGTCCTCAAAAGACCTATTATTAAGTCATTTTGTCCACAACTACTGACTAGTTATTTCAAGTCATTTTACTAGATTATTTCTGGGACTCACAAGAAATATTCCATTTGTGGTCTCAACATTTTCTTACAAAATAAGAACAAAATGAAAAAAAAAAAAAAAAAAAAAAGAATAAATAAACAAAATTAAAATATTTTTAAAAACTACATTGCTTTCTCACATTACTTTTTTTTTTTTTTTAAATTGCCATCTTCCTCAAGGTGAGCAATGAGAACTAAATATCGTTCCACAAGCTTTCCCACCTGGAGCCTATTAACCTGTGATGTTTCCATGTAGGGGGCAATGGTTACTATCAAGTCATTTCTCTTTTCATGGGTATATTCATTCAAATTGCTGAAAGAATTGATAGAAAACTGTAAGAGTTGTTCATACTAGAGCAGGAAACAGTAATGAATTTGTCAAACTTCGCTGCAGCATTAAAGCTGAGACAAAATGCCCAGTTCACCAGAAAAATGTATTCCAGGCTTTCAACAGTTCCTGTTAAAATCCCAGTTATGGCCCATAGACAACATTTAACTCAAAAACCCACTCACTCTCACGCACACAAATTTTAGCTTCATTATACATACAATATTGTAAAAGGGATAACTGTGAGCAAACTTGGTACAAACACCTCAGAAAGAAGACACAAGGCAACCACCTACCTGCTTGAAGCCAAGAACCGAGGAGAGAACATGAAATATGGTTCACAGACAGTGAACGTGAAAGTTGGGAAGACATGACCAGATGCTAATGGCAGATGATCAGGACGATTCATATCTAAAGGTTAACATCTGTTTCAGGGCTTTGTATGTTAAACCAAAACTTGTCACAAAATTAACAAAAAAAGTATGTAAAATCAGCCTATTTTAAATTTACAATGAAAGAAATTTTGATAGAACACCAGTTAAAGAAAACAGTTGCTGATCATTTCAATGTTCTTAAAATAAAAGACAGCCTAGGTTCCCTCCCATGATCATAGATGGGGTTGTGTCTGAGGCAGTCAACTGAAAAAACAAAATTTAGTAGGAATGGTGCTAGCTACAGAGGTAATGTATACAGCACTCTCTATTACACTCAAACCCTTACCCTAACACGACAGCTTGTACACTTTTTTCTATCTTCTCAGCCTAGCCATTTTCATTTTTTCCCACCACATCAGCACTATCCCATCCATCCAGGCAGCCCTACCTATCCCAACACATCAGACCCTTCTCATCTCCATAACTGATAAATTTGATCTTCTTTTCTTCTCCGAGATATAATGAGCTATCTAGAGAGCACCGCAAACTTTACAAGAGAGATTTGTGACTCACTGTCTCTGTGTCTCCACCTGACTTCGCTTATACGCTTCCACAGTCTGAGCAGGAACAAGAGCTGACAACTCTAATGCATCTCTCATCTTCCGTAAAATTTCAAAGTTCTCTTTTCCCCTCACCTGGTGACAGAAATAAGTAAATGGCAATTTTTTTTTCAGTACAGTTTTGAGCACATTTCATATCTTGCTCACAGACAAACAAGTGAGCTGCAAATTCTTGCCAGGAACAAAACTTGAAAATTATATTGCTCCATTAGTGAATGGTTTTATTAACTCTTAGAAAGGAACTGAGTTATGGTAGGAACAGCGGTTACAAGTACTCAAAATTCCCATGAAAATAATCCCATGGTCCACTCCAGATTATCTAAAGATAGTGGTTTAAAAATCAGTGGCAGTGTTTCATTCTAGTTGAAGTCAAAAAAAGAGTATGGCATATTTAATTTAAGGTAAATATGGAATAATTGTTTCAAGAAATAATGGTATGTATTGATGCAATAAGTATAATGTAAATTTACCGGTAAATTAAAGATTTCACTGTCATCACCAAGTTTCCTTTTCTTGGCCACACTTATCAATTCTGTCCCAATGGTCATTTTGGAGCCCTGTCCTGTGGCACCTGAGGAAAATGTAAGAGCAGAAAAACACATGTAGATCACTCCAATACAAACAGCGAACATTTTAATCTCTTTCAGCATGTAATGTACAGGAATCCAACCCACATTCTAAAACCACAGTACCAAAGTCAAAAAGTTTTTCCCTTACACTTAGCACAGTACATCACCCTTAACCCTAAGAATGTTTGTCAAAACTGCTGAAGTACCAGAGTTTCTATAATAATACATTTATTCATGTTAAAGAAATGGTAGCTTATGCCTATGTATATTACTGTAAGATATGTATAGTACTTTCTTATTTACACTGTCCTGTTTACTGATTGAAAGTAAGACAAACACAAAGTGTGGGGAGCCTGTCTGACCAAATCTGGGGCCGTATTTATAATCGTGTCATAAATGGCCTGACTTATGAGTACTCCTAACGCTAGTTCTCACGTAGTTACGACAGGTCCTTTCCATGCTACTTATAATCACCTACTTAGACCACTACAGTTTTGTAAAATTCGTTGACATCTATTATAATTATATTCTTAGGTTTGCAGTGTTTCCTGCAGTGCGTCGCTTAAAAGGCTGCGGCCACCTTTCCTCTTGCCTCTGCCTCCCTTACAAGTCCCTTCCGACACCCCTTTACCAGTCATAAGTTAGAACTGAAGTCAGGGCAGAGCTCAAGCCTAGTCGGGTGTTATAAATACGACGTAAGCGTACTGGGGCGAGTTACGGCTGTCATAAGTTTACGACAGGCTTATGATACAATTATAAATACGGCCCCTAATCACTACACTTCTTGGGTTAAGATTTGCATGAATTTGAAAGAATGCCATCGTGAACATGAATTAAAGAAACTATTACCAACAGTCATGTCTGGTTTTTCATTCTTCATTTCTGTCCATGTTTCTAAGCAAATCCGTTTTCAAGAATAAAAGCAAAGACATACAAGATAGTACAGTTACCTTTTTTGACTGGAAGCCCTTTGATTGCTGGCTGTGCTGCTCGCTCATCAGCCTTTCTATCACGGCCAGGGCAGGCACAGATTCTGACTTCCACTGCCCGACGGCCTAACACCTGCCCGTCTTTCTCTAACGTGAACACAATCTGGAGAGGCCTGCGGTTGGGGCCCCCCACACAAGAACCCAAGCACATGAACTGGAACAGATTTGTTACCCATTCTGCTCCAGCTTGTGGGGTCTCATGGGGAATCACCACGCTCTGGCGATTTGTGTAGGAATCCTGCTCATATTTGGCCAGCTTATGCTCACAGCGCACTAGATGGGTAGGGGCTGGATGCTTCTCGTTGTTTTCTTTTGAGACAGCATGATTTGGGCACCGCTTCACCACTTCCTGGACATGCTCAGGCTTCATGAAGATGGGCATGGCACGGATGAGACTACCCAGTGGAGCCTGACTCTTTGTTTTGAATCGTACAGGACAGGTGGTGGCCATTCTGACATATAACTTCTTCAGGCTTTCTGAATACTGTGGCACAAAGATAATGATGCTGTAACAATTCATTTCACAGACATCTCTCTATATTTCTGCATGTATAACATAAGTAGATTAAACTATGGCAGTATTGACAATATGATGTGTTCTACTCAATATTTCTAGTCAAAACTTGCCTTATATTTTCATTAGAAATGACTGAATTGTTATTTATTTTCTAACAAAATTTAAGTTGATAAAATAACTGCTGTAGGTAATATGTCACAACTGATAAAAATCAACTGTACAATTTTTCTAATGCACAAAAATGTATGCACCCACTCTCGATTACCATAGCTGTCTACTTTAATTTCTATACACATATGATTTTTTAAGTAAGCCATGTTGTCAATGGCAATAAATCTCTGGTTTGCATATATAAGTTAATGGCCATAACAAAGACTACTTACAGTCCAAGTTGTTGATTTTGTTTCCTTGCTTGGCTGAGCAAAGCTGATTTCAAATGCATAGTCTCCAGCATAGTCGGTGCTGAAATACAAGACATATAATGGTTAGTGGCTACAATTATACCACAGAATGAAAATCTGCATTTCACAAGGCTGTCACTGAGTGGGAAGAAAAAAACAAAAAACAAATTTCCCTTTAAAATGGCATTCATTTCAGATTTCTTAAAAGATCTTGAAATACATCACCTTTATGACATCCTGCCTTGCTAGCTTAATTAAGGTAATATAAATGCTCTCCAAAAATCCCATCTACATTCTATTACATCTGCACATCTACAAGAGATTTTAAGAATATAAAATCTCTTATTTACAAATTCTGCCAGAATTAAGACAGTAAGTGTTTTGAATGATAAGTTCTGTAATCTACTATCAATAATTAATTTCTATATGTTTCTATCCATGAAGAAGCCTTAATTATCTAGAGTAATAAAATTAAGGCTTCTTCAATTAAAGTTAACTTCATATATCCTGTTTGGCTTGGATTATATTCATATTTCTGTATGATCCCGACTAGAATTCTAAACATCCAATACTCACTTTGATGGCACTGTTGGCATGTGTGAGGTGGCAGTGTGCGGTGAGTAGGAATGAGGTGAAGTAATAGCCTGTGGAGAAAAGAGACAGCCAATGAAATAAATAACTGTGCCTGCCTCAACAACTGTATGGCATTCCTGCATTGAATCTGCAGCATAGGGACAAAAAGTAATTTGCATCTCTGCCATTGGTTGTTCTTGGTCCATCCTGCACCCCTGAAGCAGAGAGGACAATAATTCCCATTTCAGTTTCCAAAATCAACTGTTTCGGCAGAGTAATGTAGCTGACATAAGAACAACCAACCTCTTCACTGAAAATAACAAAGCAGTACAGACAGCTGATGGAACAGGTGTCATGAAATGAAAAGTAAACAGCGATTACAAAGGACTGCTGTTGGGGCAGACACACAGTAATTGCTATATATATATTACCTTATGGATTCTAGAAAGGATAGGGATTACAACCCAAATTATAAAAACCATCATGTGCAAAGCTTGTATGCTCAGGAAATAAACACCTGGGCTTGACTTGAGGCAAAGACTGGGAGAAAATATATTCATAAAACAACATGGTAAATTATCACTAGACTTACATCATCATATGGACTGGATGCAGTGCTGCCTATAATATTGGTTTGTGAATCAGGGCTCATACCAGATGGACTGGTACTGTTGAGGAGCGGGTTCAACTGCAAAGAAGCAAAACAAAAGTTTGGAAAATTTTTCACAAGGCATAAAATTTGAGAAAATATATCACAAATTTCCATTAATTCGTAACAGTAGTAACACTTTAAAATCTTTCTTTGCAGGCTAATTCTGAAAAGTCCACTCTTAAGTTAGATAAAGAAAAATAATGTAATCAATATTTGCGGTTCTGATAAAAATCATGCTTAGTGTTCTTGATGATAGCTGGTGAACTCCACACGGAGAATCCTCTCCGATTTTGAAAACTGATTAGCTGGGGACATTCTCTGTCTGGAGTAGTGCTGGAGACATCAACACATGCTAGTTGCAAAAGGATGTTTTTATAGAACACAAATATTATATGTCATAATCCATCTTCTTACTCATAAAGGAAACAAGACATTGAAATATTAGACAAAAAAGTACTTTACAAACCAAGCTTGCAGAAAATAAACGAATGTTTGGTTTAAAAAATTGCACACAGCAAGTCATCAGCTTGAGACATGAAGCCTCCATCTTGATGTTTTGAGTCATATGGATAGTGGTTTCTTGTCCCAAACTGACAAAGTGCACTATATAACACTCAAACGTGAACACAACTAACGTAACACCAATGTACACGAAGAATATAACCACACTGTCTGCACACAAGGAGAGGGCCAAGGAGTGGAAATTGCAAGAGCAGACCCAACCTCCCACCATGATGTGTACATGTATATAGTGGAAAAACTAGGTACATCTATTTAAAAAAAAAAAAAAAAAAAATCACTAAAAGTGACTATTTGAAATAGAGATAATAGACTGAAAAGAAAGCAACAATTACAGTAACTCCTGTCCTGTAGCCAGCAAAAGCAAACAACAACTACATCCACTGATTCAAAACTTCCTCACATGCTATGCCCTTCCACAACTGCTAGGGACAAACCATGCAAATCTTTATAACAAACCATGCAAATCTTTATGACCCATGCTGAGCATCTCAATCATAGTTAGTTAGACAATGAACTCAAATATTTTCATGAACATGAAACTTGAGTAAGTCCCTGGCTATGTGTGCCATTCTCACATCAGTCTTCGAGAATCCTCCATGCACTAGAGATGGTGAAATTGCCCTAGACTGACATGGGCCCCATAATGTATCTAGTCTATTGATTTCTTTTGCTCAACACCAGACACAAACCAGGGCTTAGTTCTACACTACTGACTACACTAAAATTTCTCATGGAATATAGACACTGAACATTTTCTTGCTGTTTACAGTCACTGAATGATTTTTTTTTTTTTAACAACTTTCCTGCACCTGTCTCATCACTTCAGTCAGGACTGAGTCTTTCTTTGTCTCCACCCGCAGGATATTCAATATTGGCATTGGCCAGGTGGAGCAACAACATTCCACATGGAAAGGCAAAGTATTAACTTTCAGCCTCCTCCTAAATATCCCTTCTGTCCAGTTTTCAATCTTGAGGTTGAAATATTCATATAAATTTTCTTTTGCTCTCTTTGTTCTACAATGATGAGCATTCAATAAGCTTACATGAGTGTGTGGATCTGTGAGGGGTGGGGGGATGTGTGCATGTGTGTGTGTGTGGGGGGGGGGGG
>JBCEWB010534130.1:0-18826 GCA_039654565.1 Peronia peronii | reverse complement strand
GGAAAGTCAACCCCCCACCCCCCCCCCCACAGTTCGAAACTAATAGTTGTAGTATTTTGTCATTTGGGATTTTTGCTTCATAATCATTTTTTTTTTCTTTGTTTTTAGGTCTTAAATTGTCCACACATGTGTAAGGGTTGCACATGGTTCCTAGTCTGCACTCTGTGTGTGTGTGTGTGTATGTGTAAACAAGCTGTAAAGAGAGCCAAGTGTGAGTGTATGTTTAGTGTATCTTCGCCAATGCCAGAGAAGCAAAGAGAGACAAGCGTGGGACTATGTGCCACTCTGAGTTATGTGTGTGTACATCATGGCAATTAGTGAATGGGTGAGGAGAGCTGTGTGGAACTGTTTTAGGGATGTGTTTTTGTGTATTTCGGCTCGTGCAGGACAGGTAAGGAGAGCCAGGCATCAGCAATAGGGCCACAGGCTATATATGTAATGCGTCGCAACAAGACAGCTGATTTTTTTTTTTTTTTCTTGTCATCGACTTTAATAGCTGTCAGTCAGCCAGAGTTGGTCATATAGAATTGACTTTAAGCGAAATCACCCTTGAAGCTGTTGACATATCAGAAACAAAATAAATGAAATATAAATAAAAGGGAAAAAAATAGGGCCACCAAAAGAGGTTGGCTTTAACTGAGAGTTTATTTTTTAAGTGAGGTGACTTCTCACAGACTGCACTAGCTTTTTCTTATTTTATTTTATTCACAGGTACAGTACATGTACATGTCGATCTAGATCTATGGGGGTTTTTTTCTTTTTTTTTCCTTTGTATGTGTTTTTTTTTTTCTCTCTCTATTTATGACTCAAAATCACTGATTTCATGAAAGAAGCTCTCTGTCATAAATTTTCACTACAATTCTCTACGTCCCATAGACTTTTTTTTTTTTTTTTACATGTATTTTTTTAACAAGAACATGGACTTGTCAAATTAGTTTGTCATTGCACAGTGGCAATTAACCTAGATACAGTGGAAGATACTAAATACATATCGTCCTTGTAAGTCCCTTAACGTGCAAGTCCGCAGAGGCGAATTTTACAGGAGAGACCAAAAATCAATAAATCACACTGAAATAATGAATCGCACGTTTAGATCACATGACAAAAAGTGTAACTTTCATTGGTTCCGTGGATTTGATATTTATAGAGGAGGTGGGGGAAACCCATTCTAGTTTAATAAAGCCAAAAACGTCATGACCCAAGTTTCGGGACTTACGCGTTTAGAGACTTGCAGGGACGATATACTTAGGTCAGTTTTAGCTTCTATTTTATAAATCAATCCTATACTCCAGGTTGTGTAATTGTTCTTTATCTCATCTTACTACATTCCATGGGTTACACGGGGTGAGGTGAGTAAACTGTAATGTGCAGAGCAGTTGTGACAAACCTTTGTTTGAGAGAAAAATGGGAATACCAGCCAGTCAGAAGAGTGGTTAAAGAGGTGAATCACGGTGAATAGTGTGTGAGGAACTTCAGTACAAGAGAATGGAGCTGGGGTCAGCAAGCTGTTCATGCCGGACTGCTTAGCTAGTCTTTTTATTTCCTTTATCTGTCCTCCATTTCTTGCTTGATTTACTAATTATAAGTCAATACTACATTGTGCTGACTGGAAGATCTGCTCTTGTTGGAGTATGATTATAGAGTGTGATAGTGCGGGGTGTATAGAGTTGCTTACAAAAGAATGGGGCAAAGGAAAAATGTGGAATGAGTTCTTTTTAACTCAATGTAGGCATGCAGAGTTACCAACCACTTGTTCTCCCTCTTTGTACTCTCATGGATTCACCTCGCTTTAGTCTAGACGCAGCCTTCACAGAGGCTTTTAGAGACGCCAGTACAAATTGATTTACATTCTTTCATCGATACATACAATGCCACAATAGTCACATGGAGAACAATCTGATTGATATTAACCCCACAAGTGCACTGCACGTATACAACAGGTGCAAATCACGTATTTATCCAGGTTTTTTTTATAACGATTTTTTTCTTAGAATAAGATTGTGAGAAAGCCCATAGATAGAGCCGAATCCCGGCAATAGGTAACAGAAAGACGGAAAAAGAGAAATCAAAGGCCACATGACCTACTCAAGTGGTCTGAGACTACAATCAAAAGAAACGATCATGCAGGAGGAGAGTATCAAATACATGTAATCTCTTTGTTTACACCATACTGAATAAGAAAGTAGACTCCCCTGACCACTTGACCCACTCAACAAGTTTCACATTGACCAGTGATCAAGCTATTGAGAGTACAAGTGAGATATAATTGCTATGAATGAAAGCTAAAGTATCCTATGTATCTATTAGTTTACATATATAATAATAATAATAATAATAGAGAGTATTTATATAGCACTTATTCTCGCACAGTACAGGCTCTGAGCGCTTCACAATCTATTATTACCCTGACAGACCCAAAGAAGACACTCATAAACGTTCTCAGCTTCCTGGGAAGCATACAAGACGGCTGCCTGTAAGGCGCTCAAATCCTTATCAATCTAACAATATCGTTCACTGTCTATAGTTGGGTACCCATTCAGACCTGGGTGGAGTCACGAAATGTGTGTAAATTGTCTTTCCCAAGGACAAAATGTCAGGACCTGTCACGATTCAAACCCGGAACTTCAGATCCCGAGTCCGACGGCCCAACCACTAGGCCACCAACACCTTTCACTCTATGCTGTCATTAGACCACATGTATATATTTCTTTGTAGTCACTGCTGCCCCGTCAACATCGCTGGTCTGATCTAATAAGAATAATCTAAGTCCACGTGGTCAGAGGGATGATAGCTTGCAGTTTGCGTTGAGATTCCATAAGATGAACATAGACACATCCCTATGTGAAGTGGTTTAGTCCGGGCGGTTACATTGGGTTATGCACAAATCTGTAATGGCAATAGCCTGTGTGACTAGAGGTGATAAATTTGACATCCATTTGGAATTCATATGTCTTTGTGAATACAGCCCCTTCTCCTACCATCAGCTCCTTTCATATAATATGTGTGAAGAAAGGGTGGAATTAGGGGAGGGATTAGAGGAAGACATTGGTCAGTATGGTGATCAATCTAGGCCTGCGTTGTAGCCCTTAGGCTGGTCACAGTTCTAGAGTTCATGATATTGCATGTATATCATGAAGCAGAAGGCTTGCTAATGTTATGGTCCCATGTCGACCGTAGTTCGTGTCAAACTGAGGAAGTATAGCCTTGTCAAACAGATTTATTCTCTTGACCAGTTAAGTTATCCACATTCAGTTGTGTATACTTTTTCTGAGACATTATAAATTTCCTGTTATGATTTCTTCCAGTGTTGTCATTTTGAATGATGTATTTATTACCATTATTCACAGGTGGAAGGTACAGCTTCGAGTGTGGCATTCACACCCCTCAAAAACCTGGAGATTTTCAATCCACATGCCGCAGAGACCAAGGTGCAACAGACAGCCCAAAGATATTTCTCTTCTACTGGGAGCTTTCTCAAAGTCAAGAAGGATGCTCCATCTACCATGGGCCCACCTGCAGCTCCCTTGCCATCAGGATCAAAGTAGATCCAGTTGTTTCATTTTTTATTTTGTGAAATGTTTTAAAGTGGAAATAAACAAAACTGCACATGCTGCTGTTTTATGAGAAAATGAAATGTACATTATTTAGTTATTGTATTTCAGCATTGTGTGCAACAGAGATCGAGTGTTATGAAATTAAAGTGGCATTTTAACTTTTACCATTTAGACTAACCATTGAAAACAAAATCAGTCCTTTACAGAGGAAATAGTTAAATCTAACAATTAGTTGAATTAATTATCAGAGATTGCCCCAGTCAGAATGGACCATAGAAATACTTTCAAAGATTAAAGCAATTCTGATTAAATCTGCACTCAAAGAGGTGTTAAAAAAGAAATTAACTAAGACAAACACAGATAAAAAATTCAGCACTGATTGTCAGCTAATTCTTTTCTATCACTGTGACAACTGTCCGTCTCTTTAAAATTTCAATTGAATTTCAAAGAAATAAAAAATTGAATTAATACGGAACAATTTTCATTTGCAAAACAGAATCAAGAGAATCTTACCCATGTATTTCGTAAACTTGAGACATGTCAAACTTCAATACCGACATGGGAATGAATAGGTTGGCAATATCAACATTGTTGAACAAGGAGAAAACTGTCATCAGTAATTAAGGCCAAATCAGAAACAGGCTCATTCTGTTTGCTAGTCGAGTTGCATATGAACTCGTACTCGCGACCTCATTGTACTGAAATAAATTCAATATCAAATTATGTGTAAATTTAAGAGCTGCGCAGCATGCGATGTGTCATAAATTTCCTTGTCTGCACATCCACACACACATAAACTGAACTGGTGTACAAATAGATGCACAAAGTTAAAACATATTTCTGCACTGATGAAATGTCATGGTATCTTTATTATGTCATTAGAAATTTGTCAACACTATAACCAATACACACAGTCCTGTAGGCCTCCATTACTCAAACAGGTAATGATAGTTTGTTTGAGGTATTTAAAGTAGTAAAAGGAAAAAAAAAAAGCCTAAAGGTATTTTACAGAAAGAACTCTTTAGTAAGTTTGTTCAACTATTTGCAAAAGCAGATCATGAATATGGATAGAACAAACTGCATAGATGGCAGAGTATTTCAGCTGCCCCTTTTCTTCTTTGACACTGAATTTCTAATTTTCCATTAATCCTTTGAGCCCTGACTCTGACCCCGCCATATTCTTGCACTTGGCCTCTTAGAGGAAAAACATCTTTTGTTACAAATATGCTATCATATTATCATGTTAAAATTGGCTTATCCTGGCATAAAATGACCACAAATTTTTCCCAAATGAAAGTTAGTTGATATTACCCATCTCCAATATTCCAGTTTACTGTGCCAGCTCCTGTGGCAAGTTGGTTCTTTCAAATTCACAAATGTTGGCTACAAAATGACATACACTCTAACACAGTTATTAAGAAAACACTTAAAACGAAACTTGCGTTATAAAGAAAGAATCTTTGGGAACGGTTTTTTTGCTATGTAATTTCTTATACTTACAAAGAACTAAAACCATAGGCTGACACAAAAACTACGCTTACAACGAACAGTTTTCGTTTCCCCGATTGCACTTTTCTTTCATATGAAGCATAACCAAGATCAAGCTCAGGTACCGGACTAGTTCCGTCCAATAAACAAAGCATCTCTGAGTGCGTCAAGTAGGCCTACCGGTACCGGCAATGTGCTGTACTGCCCAGCAGTATGACACAACAAGCCCTGACAAAGAAATCGTCCGTGAATGAGTCAAGTACTGGCGCCCACAACGTGCTGTACTGCCCAGCGGTACGAATCTGAGAGTAACCGGTAAGACCTGAGGCGCAAAACGTATACAAATACATACCGTCCCCCATTCCACACCTCACCCGTCGCTCATGGCCCCAATCGAGTATGATGTACCATGAGAGGGTGACACCTATTATGTCCATGTGTGAGGCTATTACGATTTCGTTGTTATTTATAGCCACACAACCAAGGTATCAGAGGATTCGGCTGAGATAACCACCCCCGAGGTGGCTGAAAGGCTCCGTACACCGTAGACCGTATTTGAGAATGTCTTGGCCTTTGACTTTTCAATCATACACTATTCACACTTCCACTTGCAGGCATTCGGTCAGTCAAACCAGTCGTGCTTTGTCAGTATTTCTTGAAAGCCAGTTTTGAGAAGTCTATAGGTATCCTTCAGTTTCATGTTGAAAGTTGTGAACCTTAAGTTGACAATAAAGCCATTTTAGATCTAGGCTGGCAATCAATGATGAATTCATAGAAACTAAACATGTTAAAACGTAGGAGAATAGGTTTATCACTGCAGTTCAAAAGGACACTGTTTTGTGAAGCTGATGAAGGTTTACTAAAAAAGTCGGATATCTGCAGAAAGTATGATGCCATTCCAAACTCCACTTTGTCTACAGTCTTGAAGAATTTTTTTAAAAAGAAGGGCAGAAAAATCACAAACGACATAACAGCTACATAACCACTCATTTTATAATGCATGTATACTTACAACAACAAGAACAACAAAAATGAAGTGGCCTTAAGACATAAGGTCGCGGTGTGGACACTCTTCAATCATGGGAGGTAATTCGATAATTAAACTTGCATCCCTGTTTCAATTTAGCCTCTTCAGATACGACAAAATAGCCATAGAATGAAATGATTTCCATTCCCTGCAAATTTCGTTTTAACCGTGTTAGAGTGTACTTCCTTGATTCCCAAAATATCAGAGTTACAGGTTCAAAGAGTTAAATATATATATTTAATTCTTTGTGCCCGTAACTCTGATGTATGTATGACATTTCCTGGACCAGTTCCAAATTTTTAATTTCTGCTTTCACTAAGAGAGTTCCATGACAAACACACCAGAAAAGTAACCAAAAATCTAACAAGACCAACGGTATACACCAGAATGAGCAAAAGTTATCTTTTGTCATATTGAAATAATTATATTCCTACTTGAGCTGCCCATTTGAAAAATCATTGACTCAAATCAAAAGAAATTAAAAAAAAAAAAATCAACCCATCTTTGAAGTGGGAGGGAAAAAAACCGGTAATTTTTGGACTCATATGCATAATGATTTTCTTAAAGTGTGTGCCACATCACAAAATATAACCATCATGATTATCATCTTGACCCATTATCTTTTTTTTTTTTTTTAAGTTTTTCAGACTAAAGGTCATGATCAAAGACTTCCCATCAACCTGACTGTGAGACAATTTCACCATTTTAGCATTGTCCAAACATTTCCCTTGAAAGAAGGCCTAGATGTACTTCATATTGGGGTCATAGTTCTTTACTTCCACTCTCCAGATTGCTTTCTCACAAATACATGTATGTATGTGCTGCATATTTAGCCACATCTCCTGTCAATTTCTTTTTCAATGTAGATCTGGTTTTGGTCCTTCCCCAAAGCTCTTCATCCTATTTCAAGGTATATATGTACTTACAAGAAATTATATTTCTGCATGACGAATGATTAAAAATGGGCAGCATTAATTCACTAATTGGAGATTTATCATTTTTGGGAATCTTCAAAATGCACATAAAGACCTAAACCAATGTCAAGGTGGCCAGTCAAAACTGGAATTTGTAAAACCTAAACCTTAACGAGTACAGTCAAACTTCTGGATAATGACACCCCTGAATAACGACAACCCCTGGATAGTGACATTGACCTCTGGTCCTGATTTTTTTGCTATATATTATTAGTAATAAAAACCCTAAAATAGCGACATACATTTTAGTAAAACCCCTGTTTAGCGACATCGATATAGCGATAATCGGCAGTTGACACCCACACCCTATACAAAACACTGTTTACGATCAAAACAATGAAAATACGCATCGGAGAGTGAAAGCATAACTGGTAAACCCTTTGTCAACAGGAAAAATACACATTCTAAAGTAGTCTGGACATGTCTTATCACAGGCACTGGTCTGCGCATCGCATCGTTCTATTCACGGAAGTCTCACCACAGCCTCTTTTTCCGCCATCTTGAAAACCTCGGAATAACGACACCCCTGGATAACAACATAATTTTCTCATCCCGGGCGATGTCGTTATCCAGAAGTTTGACTGTAAAATAATTCATGCATTCATTACAATATACATGTACATCTATTCATTCTGAATCTTGTCAGAAAATTGTATAGTCACAGGCGTCACTTCTTTTTTTTTTTGTATTTGGTGACTTTCAAGTGTTCCACCAATGCGCCAAAACTTGAACTTGTCACTTCTCTATTTGTTCATGTCATCACGCAAAAAAGTTACATTTTCTGTTAGTCAAAACATGCATTAACAATGAACATATAAATTTTCCAAGACAATAGAGTGGATAGCTTTGCACATCATATACTGTAATTACATATTTTGTGGTGGGCGTTTTGCTGGGTGCCCTCATTTATATAATGAAGAAATCTATATGCATATAAAGAAAGAAAAAGCTTTATTACTTGTGCTGGGCATTATATAAAAATTGTGGAGTGCAGGGAAAAAAAGCCTACAGAGAAAACCTTTGCACAAGTACCTCATTTAAAATTTAAACAGTACATAATATTGTATGTAGATCTACACTTTATCACTGGTGCCACATATCACAAAGTTTTGTGTTAAATTACCACTGATTTAATACAAATACGTATAACTTAAATTTAAGTGGAGTTATCTCCTGGCAAAATATGTTCACTCCATTCGGTTTTTTTTTTTGCATGGATGAAATAGTAATCATGAAGTAATACCATCCTATACAGGATTCTCCTTGTGAAAACATGCAAAAATCTGTCATAAAAATCAGTGACTCTTCTACACTGAAAAAAAATATAATAATACAGTGACGATGGATAGATCCTTTCTGTCTTAACCTGGTAATGATGACTGATAGTGATAGATAGTCTTCCAAAACAGCTGCCACCTGATTTCTGTTTCAGTCTCTCATTTTTTATTAAATTTTTTTAAACTGAAGATGGGAACACATGCTTGGAAAGAAAATAGTAAATTTCAATAATACCTGAAATTATGAAGTGGATACAAAGAGTTTGAAAGACACAACTCAAATATTTATTTCCGATTTTTAGAAACAAAGAAATTACTTTTTCAAACACATTCTGATTTGTCAGTGATGAGCTTGTTATGTTACATTTTATGCTTTGGACCTTTTATCCGACTGTCACATTCCATATTTATCCCATATGCAAAAGTACAACTACTTCATTGTCTAGTATGAACAATACATATCTGGAATGGAAGAGCAGCAAATAATATTGTAGAAATAAATGGACCTGTAAATGAATTTGCTCACAATTTTGTATTTTAAGAACACAATAGTGATTCAAGTTTATTACAAAACAGCTGACATTATTTATAAAAAACAAATTTTAGCAAAAATAACTTACAGTTACATGTATTGTGAAATTTGATGGAGACAGAGCTGAACTCATTATGGTGAGCTAAACTTTATGCAACAAAACTGAAAAATAATATGTACACGTTTGCATGCACTTATCCTACAGGCCCTATTCTTTATTTTCTATACCTATCAGTGCTAACACTGGAGTTAGGTGTAATCTTCGAACATAACATGTAACCCATGTCAACCTTTAAATATACATGTACTTTCTAATGAACCTTAGTCATGGCTCAACAACTACACCTCATGATGACTATGATGTGAAGGACAATATACATGTCATATATCAGGGATGTCAAATTTCTTACTTTAGTCAGAAAATAGACTTTTTCGTTCTCAGTAATTTCTTTGTTGATCCCAGATCCGGTATCATTTACAATTAATGCATCAGTTTTATAGTGTTTCTAAAGAATATGGCAGCAACTTTTCCTACTTTTTCATGTAGAAACATCCCTGATATATGTCAGCATGTGTGTCCAAAATGTGACAAAGTCCTTTTATCTCAACAAATAATGTCATCTGCTCATCTACTGGGAAGTCACTTAACAAAGGCATGATTTCTCATCATATTCACATCAGGTACATGTAGATCTATATTATTTTAATTGAATCCAATACATGGTTATTCTTTTAACAAAAATAATCTTTCTGCCCAACATGTATAAAATAAATCAAAATTTAAATTTTAAATGAACAGTAAGTGATGCATGTCCTAGATGAATGTAGAAATAAGTCCTAAAACATAGAATCCCAAACTTTAACCGTCAAACACTTGATGTTTTGACAAAGCAGGAGATATATTAGGATACGTTTGCAACTAGTTAGAGCATTATAATTCCATCAATCCAATGTTACAGTTATAGGTACTGTGAATCATGACTGCAGCAAACAGTACAATCCTTTCCAAAGCCACAAAATAGATCCATTTCATGGAATTATTTCAGAAATCAATGATATTTCATTTTACAAAATACATGGCTTGCAGATATACAAAGCTGACAAGAAATAATATTTTCTTGTAGTAAATAAAACTGGAAATAAAATGCGAGATGGTGTGACTGAGAACGACACAGTGTACACATAGAATATTCTATAATTTTCAGCAAATATTAAGTTATACCACTGAATTCACCACAAGTGCCTGCTCCTGACTGTTGGTTGCCCCCACTACTGTCCCATCAACACCAATAAAATAGATAGGGTGTGACGTGTCATCTTGATCATGAACATCAGCTATTTTATACTGAACCAAATTTCCATACTGGTCTCTTCCCATATACGTCTGTCCAGGCCTGACCAGCTGAACAACCTCTCCATTCTCAGTCAAATATTCCAGACTACTCAAACCATTTGAAGGTATCCCATTGTTGCTAGTTCTCTCTTCTTCTTCAAGACCACTTGCATGCTCCTCCTTGTCTCCAATGAGAACTTCAATCATGGCAAGTTCCTGATCAGCCAAAGTGGAACTGTACGGCGTATCAGAAATTGGATCCAGAAGGTGGTTTGTGGAGGATGAGGACATCACTGTAGCTTCACTGTCTGTAATGGCCAATGTACTGTGTGGGTTAATAATAGGCTTGACTGAATCATGCTCGCTTGCGGTAGTTAGAGATCCATGATCTGGAAAAACCTGGGATGTGGCTGTGGTCACTGAAGAGATCGGCAAAGTCTGTGACGAAGACAGAATAGTTGGACTTGGAATTCCGTCTTTTGCTTGTTGCCCACTGTGGATTTTGGCAATGTGCCTGTGTAAATGATGCTTCTGTCGGAAATTGTAACCACAGTATGAGCACTTAAATTTCCCCACTGTAGTGTGGCTCCTGACATGGGCTTTCCGCATTACATCGGTCTTGAATCTCCAAGTACAGCCTGGATGTGAGCAGGGAAATGGCCGTGAGAGATCATGAACTTTTCTATGTTTGTTCAATGTGGATTTATCAATGTACGCAGTGCCACATATGTCACATATGACAGAACCGTTGGGATGAAGCTGGCGATGCACATGGATTGCTGCACTGCTGCATGACACAAAGTTGCACTGAGGACAATGATAAACTTTAGTTTTATGGCTACGTCTATGTGCTACAAGAATTGACTTAGTTTTGAAAGACTTCCCACAGTTATCACAAAGATGAGTTCTCTCTGTACGATGTGTTGTTTGATGTCTCCGCAAATACCGTAATCGATTAAACACTTTCATGCAGGTACTGCAATGATATTTGCCTGGGATGTCTTGTCTTTCTAGTTTTCTAACACGCTTCTTAAGTTTCTGATTGCCAGCAAGATAGTCTGACATTTTCATTACTTGGAGTCTCTTACATTTTTGTTGTTCCAACTCAGAAGATGATTCACAGTTTCGGATGTCCAAAATCTTATGAATCTCCATAGTGTCTCCATGGAGGTTTTTCATATGTTTAACAAGGGACGGTCGCCAAGCTGTTGAAAAAGTACAGTGTAAACATCTGAAATCTATTCGATCATATGTCAGTGAATTTCCCTGAATGTTCATTGTACCTAAGAGGAAATAGAAGTCAACTGATCCAGCATCCTCTTCCACTGCAACAGGACCTCTAGTAACATTTGCACTAGATTTTCTACCTTCAACACTGTCTCTTGTATCCACAGCTGAAACTTCTGATGTCAAGAGATTGACTTTCACTGACAAGTTTGTGGAGGCTGTATGACAATCAAAAATATGATCTGTTTTCACTTCTTTGTGTGATATGCTGCTGTCTTTTGTGTTGTTCATTCTATTTTCCTCCCTTTCAAAGGAAAGTTGATTAATTTCCTTTGTACAATGTTGTTCTGTACTTTTGTGATCTGATCTCGCTATAGGCACAGACAGCAAGGACAAGGATGAGGCTCCAGATGATTCTTGTCCAGATCTCGCCAGTGGAATACTCGTATGACTCAAACTAAGAGTATCTGGAGAGACAGGCAAAAGAAATGCAGTGGATGGACGAAGTAGGGCTGAACTCTCACTCGGAAGGTTTTCAGTTCTGTCACCATTGCTTTGTACTGATAAATCTGTACTGCTGGATTGTCGAGATGAGAGAGCAGAGGCAGACAAATCATACTGCACATCCGGAGTTGCAGACAAAACATCTGGCTGTTCTATTGCAGATGAATGAAGATCTCCTGGATTTGGCGCAATCTGCGGGTGGTGTTTTTCATTTTCATGCAGTCTGTCTATCAAAAGTGGAGATGACAGCAAACTCCTCATGTGAGTATACAAACCTGCAAAACATTTTCCAGTCTGCTTTGAGCTCACCACATTGTTTGAAGATCTGTACCCTTCATCTTCATCTCCTTGCTTATGACAGGGTTTTTTGGCTTTCAGTGGGCTGGACTGCAATAGTTTTGTGGATGGGTGAGAAAAAATGATGCTGTCAGACATTTGTAATGAACTATGCAGTGTTGCATTGGTTGAATGTGTTGCTGGGAGAGCAATAACAGCTTCTGAATCATTTGATTTCATCAGTGCATGCACAGTGTTGTCTCTCTCCTCAGTTTTTGGTATCTTCCTGACGTCACAGTTATCTATGATTTGCTCTTTCATTGAATTTGCCATTGAATACAGAGTGCTTTTTATATCACCCATATCTTTATCTGAAACTTGTGTTATATTAATGCTTTTGGTCAGGACAGGGTCAAATATTGCTGATTTATCAATACAAAGCACTTCAGTCAGCATTTTCTCTTTTCCATTTGGAAACACATGTGAGTTGTCTTTGTAGCTTTGCTCATTTTCTGAACATGTAACAAGTTCTGCTTTTTCAACATTATCCTTATAACCTCCTCCTCCTGCAAAGAATATATTGGTCGCAACTGTATGAAAATCAGGACCATTAGCACTGGTAGAAACTGAACTGTCCTTGTAAATAGCTGGTGTTTGGGAGATTTTTTCCCTGAATAATGATACTGGTAATGTAGAAACTTTAGAATGATCTGAGCCCAAATTATCTGGAACAAACATTTGTGCTGGTGATTGTGTACTAGAATAAGAGATGTTAGAACTTCCTTCGTGCTGATGACATTTGAGTTCTGCTGCTGCATCCTTTACACATGAATCAGCCTCAATGGTGATGGAATGAGTATACTGCAAGTGGTTTGTGTAATTTTTTTGCTCTGTGAAAACTTCATCACACATTATGCAGCTAATGGCAGTTTCTGGGCCGACATCTGAAAAGACATTGGATTTCACCATAAATTCATATATTGCTACGAAATATGCAGATCTGCCTGGTGTGAAGACACTTGCTTCTGCATTCACATATGACTAGTAAGACCCTTTTCCAAATTTCAATTTTTAGTTGCCTCTATAATAAGAGCACAAACATATTGTTATCACTGAGCAACTTATCTTAAGAAAAATGCCTAAAAGATGTATGAACCAGTACCCTTAACTTAACTCTTTAAGACCCAAGTTTTTTTCCTCCATCTGCCCAGTTTTTTTTTCTTGATGAGAGAGAATTATGTATGGCATTCTAGAGTCCTTGTTCTCATGAGACTATCATTCAAAACACATATGAATTATACATTAAATTGACAAAATGAAGGAAATTGAATGGGCAAGTGAGGAAACCAATTCCAAAACAACGAAAAGCAGCAACAAAAAAAAATATATAAAATTATCAACTCATCCCATGGGAGTTTTGGAAAATCTATTTATAATCTAGATCTAGTTTGATAAGTCCGCTATGTCAATCACTGTCACTACTCAAACTGCTTTCAGCACTAGATCTAGATCTATCTGAGAGTCTATTACTACTTCTTTTCTCCTCTTCAGTTTCTTGAAACAATTGGATGCTTCAGGATGAGTTAGTAAACACTATATTTGGATTCTCAACAATCATGGGTTCACGCCCTCACAGAAAAATATAGATCTCAAGAAATTAGAACACAACGCAAAAGTAGCTGAAATGTCTAGCAATCGGGCATCGAAAACCCGCTATTGTCACTGCTCTGTGATATGAAAAACTTGGATTGGAAATGATGTTAAGAAAACTACGAAATTCTGGGTCGGAAACAACAAATCTATTGTAAACATCACCGGACACTCCCATCGTCCACTGGGTATTGTGGCTGAAACCATCGGCCATTCCCACCAATTGATGGGTCTTAAAGAGTTAAGGAAAAGTCTCTTTATAATTTGACAGATGAACTGACATCTGGTTAACACTGACAGACCATGGTTTATACAGAGTAAGGGTGATCTTGAAGTCAATGTAAATCATCCTCAGGAACAGATCAATATTCTTACAGAACATTGACATAAGTGGCTAAAATCTCTCATTCTAGCATTTCTCCTCTGCTAAATTGTCTATTCTACTTCCTGAAATGCATATGAGGAAAGATATATACCTACTATTGTTACTGTAAGCAAATCAGTATGACCGACAAAAGGTTTTTACTTCCATGTATCTTAAATAATAACGTATACTGAGGCAGGTGTACTTACGACTAGTTTTATGCAGAATGAAAAGTACAATACTGCTGAACCAGCTGTGACACTGGCCACATGTGAATGAATCTAAGTCATATGACAGATCCATTGCATGGTCACTTGGAATTGCCAATCAAATCTCTTGAAGGATGCTGATTCAGTTGCTGCATCTGTGAAGAATTATATAAAGCAAATAACTGAGTTTTATTCATTTCAATTGCCTTTAAAGAATGGGCCCAGGAGGGATAGTTTCATAAGCAAAGTTTTCAATATCAATCATCATTTTTCATGCTACATCTAGCATACTGTATCTACTCAATGGTTTTGCTGAATCTTGAACACCCAATTTGAAGATTGAGGGGATGACAATTTATGATATGGAAAAATATGATATTATGGAATTGCTGTTTAAAACTGTGCTCAAATGAAAAAAAAAAAATCTTGCTGTTTCAAACTAGAATCTATATTAAAAAAAAAAAATCCTGTGGAAGTTATTCCCAAATTTCTCAACTCACATAGATCTATTTATCAACAAATTATACAGAATTACACAAAACAGTCAAAACAAAGCATCACAGGAGATCAAAGTCCCACTGAAGTAGGTCTCTCTGTCTATCCATATTCCTTTGTTACTGAGCAAACTTTTCACATGAAATGAAGAAACTCACAGCAGGTGCCATACATTCCTATGCTAGTTGTAGGATTATTTGCATCATACTGTTCAAAAAGTCAAATTTTGGTTAGAATCATTTTTTACTAGACTGTCCTTTTGTCCTTCTCCTATCCAGTCAAATCAGTCACTGCTTTTGATGGACAAGTGGTGGATGTCAGAAATATGTCACTGGCTATTGCCTTTCATGACAATTCATATGAGGTGTGCTGAGTCATCAGTCAACAGACTATCATGGAAATCCAAAATTAGGAAAGCCAAATTCCATAGTCAATTATGGCTTTTTGATGTGAGGAACTTGCTTGTGACACAATCATTTCAATGACAAAATAGTGGCAGAAATATAACATGTAAATTCTACCTTTGCTACTCTGCATTATTATGCACTCACAAGACCTGAAGTGGTGGTATGCATGAAGCTGAGACTATGGAACTGATTATAATATATTGAATGTTACAATGAATTACATGTTATGTTGTACTATCACTGGCCTTGTCACCATTTGCCATGTTTTGATGCCTTTGTCTTATCTCCTCACTGATATTTGCACACCAGTGATCTATTGAACATTCAAATGCTTGAAATTTGTTGATTCAGAGACAATGTATAAATATGTAGGGGAATCTGCAGATATGAAATGACAAAGTTGACACTCCTATGTAACTGACATGCACTTGTGAGTACAGCCTCTCTATCGATTACTACTTTCATGTATTACATGGAAAGCAGGGACAGAGTTACAGGATAGATTTGAGGAAACACATGGTGAGTCAGAGGTCTGATGTGGGCCTACATCATGTCATTTTGAAAGCTGATGGAGTCACTGGTCATTAGTCAAAATGAAACCAAGTACTGGTGACGGCCATCCAAGCTGACAGCTCACCGTGAAGAGTTTCCCCTGATCCATAGCTGGTTCACAGATCTACATTAAAAATATGAATCACTAATCTTTTCATGGGGATAGTCTCCTACGATAATCTCTGTTGCATGCTTGTTTTATCCCAAATTATGAGAAAAAAAATAATAAAATGTAGATTTATACAAAAGAAAACCAAATCCAGAGAAAGAAGATTGGGAGGCGAATCATCCATGAGCATCTGGAGGAGAGTTCCTTTTAATTTGAGGCTTTAATGAGTTGTTGTACATAATTTTCAGCTACAAGTTTACAATAAGTCTTGATTTTATTTTGCAGAATGAAGTAAAAAAGAATCGGCACTACCTTCTCACTGCAGTCCCCATACAAATGGCATATATATTGATACTGCGATTACTGCCTCCACGGTATGCATAGCTGAGGATCCCAGCAAGTTAGGGCCAGGGGTTGGTTTTGTTCATTTTACAGTAATCGATATATGTTTATTGCTGAGGCAACAATCACAGTATTGATATATGCCATTTGTACCCCCACCATAGTGAGAAGGTAGTGCCAAATAATCAGCAAATATGCAGTACTCTGAAGTCTGTCATGGAAGACATCATACTACAAGAATCAAATTCCCAGGTGAATCCCTCGTTTTTGCTATGCAGAACAGGATGTTTTGTCAAAATGTACACATTATAATCCATAGTCTGACAACAACAAAAAATATCTGTCAAATGAAACAATCGAGGACAGTATGAGGGCATCTGCATTTTTGTCTCGTCAGATCTTTGAATCTAATCTAGATCCAGCACTTGATCTTATGATGATCTCTCATCATCTTTATTTAGTAGATACAACTAGACTACCTAATCCTAGATTCCGGTGCATGCTAGTATTTGAAGCTAAAACATTGTTGTTCTGTGCTAACTGCGTTTGCGACAGATATTGTGACATAAACTGTTGTACAAAAATATGCCCCATTGCAAACCTCGATAACAATATTAAGGGCATGCAGTAATTGCAGCGTACTTCATTCAGGAACACTGGCCGTTCGTTTGTATTGTTCACCCTCAATAGATCTATTGTGCCTGTGTTGTTACTGCTCATTGCTGTTGTGTGTGGGATTGGGCGGATAATTTTCAAGTTAGAAGTCAAACGTGGCATTAAGTCTGACACAGATCTAGTGACTAACAGCATTACCTCTGTTGAGATGGCTACTGTAAATGCATAAGCTCAGTCGGATAGATATAACGGCAATCTTATAACTTTATGAATTCGGAAAACAGAATTTGAAAGCTAATATGATTTAAAGGTTGGTATACAACAATATCTAGCGCTTTCATATATTATATTTAAACAAAACCACAAGAGGAGATCAACTTGCACACTTGCAATCGATTATTGTTTCACAACAAGTAACTTTTGATTATATAAAAGAACAATAGGGATACTGGTACTGCCGGGTGGTTTTTCTCAATCTTTTATTATTATTAGGCTGTAATAATAATAATAATAATAATTATTATTATATAACAATTATTATTATTATTATATCATATGTGTGAAGATAATTATGTTTTTGTTTACTCTTAGGGCTGTGATTAAACGTCCCCCTAGACTCTCATATGGGAGTTCGGAAACCTTTAAGAAGCAGCCTCCAAAGAAAATTTGTCAACATCGAAACTTCGACAGAGCCAAACTGGCAATCAGACAATCCTGTTTCCACACGTAGCAAAGGCATCCTAGTTCAAGGCATGATTATAATGTAGATCTATATGCCTACACCAACATTTATAGCTACCTTCCTGTGACATATTACGATTCCCGGACCCATCCTTCCAAGAAAATAAAGTTTTCATATTTAATAGCGAGGCCTCGATCAAGTCTCATCATAGTCACATAGTCGTCATTATTTATCATGTTAACAGCGGTACTGCCAATGACATTTTGCTTGCGAATAGGGGGACGGGGAGGGGGTGGGGGGAGACGTGATGCACAGATCTTGAAACGAGTTTAAGTTGTAACTGGTACCAGGTCTCATTTTATGGACACATGTTAGTTCACCCTTTCCTTGAGATTATGTGCTGTGTTTGTACATGTATCTCTTTTTTGTTTCCCTATTTTAAACTGTTAGTTGCCGCGTTTGTTTGTCTCTTCTTTTCATACATGTATCTTCCTTTTCATGATGCATGCACTATCCTCTGCGGTATTAAGAGAATTATTGTGATCTAAATGCTATAACATAACAAAATAACAAGCAAAATAATAATGATAAATGATAATAATAATAACGTTTTTAAGAACGACCATTTGATGTAAGCAGTTTCGTGACATGGTCAGTCATTTTATTTCATCTGTTAGAAGTACGGTACCAGTATCGGTAGTCTAGTAATCAGACTTGCTTGCAGTCATTTTCCGATCTTTTTATTTCATTACTATTTTTTTTTCCGAGGGGAGGGGGGGGGGGGTGGTATCAGGGTGGTTGTCTTATTTTTAAAATTTTTAAAAACTCTTTAATGCTATTGCCGTAGCCTTATTAGGCTTGTCATCGTCACTTCCTAAAACAGCCTGCAATCGCCATATCATAAAGAAGCCTGTCATCAACATTATCATCATCATGCTATACAAATGTCTTACAATTTAAGACAGATTATCTAAAAAATATACATGTAATTTTAAAGAAAATATTGTTTGTTTATTTTTTTTTTATTTTTTTTTTTTTGGTTTTGTTTTTTTTAATTCTATAATTTGAACAATAGACAGCGATTATACTAGTCAAATGTTCGATTCTTCATCGGGCAACTAATCAAAGAAACAAAGAAAACTACCATCATTTACATTGGCCTTATCATTTTGCAGAGGTATCTTTACAAAACACAAAAACTGTCAACCG
>JBCEWB010534019.1:0-17143 GCA_039654565.1 Peronia peronii | reverse complement strand
TTTGGGCAAAAAGTTGGGTTCGGCCCCCCCCCCCCCCCCCCCCCCTTACCCCCTTAAGAAGTAATTAAAGAGAGCAAGACATCTGATGAACATTTACTCATTTCCTAAAAATCAGACAGTCAACAACATTTTCAAACAAACTGTATCATATAAACCAACCTCTCTTTCTTGCCGCATTTAACGGTAGCCAACAATTTTTCCTTGTCTTTCTCACTGGTACATCTTCTGTATGCTTCCAACAAACTGCAATTATAAAATTTTGTCAAAGTAAACACTTAATGGACAACAAAGCAATTTTATAAACCACTGACACATTCTTTCTATAAATAAAAGAAAAGATCCAGTTTTCCCAAATTCATCGAGATTCCTTCCAATTTCTTATTCTTGCAATTAAAATTTGTGAAATGTAGATATATACACACAATGTGGAATGTCCCACAAAGATATATTAGTCCTGACTGTTACTGTAAATGTAATTATATGGGTGGTTGTTTGCAAAACACATCGAATAAGGAAAAATCGTAATCATGATTTTGATTGAAATGTCATGTACGAACAGATGACTAGAATGCCTAGGAGATGAACGCAAAATTCAGCAAAGTCCCTACATGAATGCTTTGAGGAGAAAGGTGGATGGAAATGGCATTATGACAGTGTTACTTACGCTGAAAGTGTCGGGTATACATTAGTTATAGCTCTGGCTCTGTCAGCACTGACACCAGGTATTTGTATTAGTTGCTTGGCAAAGAGCTCTTTCACTGTCAGGTCCTTAGAGAAACGAACAGGAAGAAAAATTAAGAATAGAGATATAAAACATTGCAAAGAAAGATACAAACACATGGCAAAGAGCAATACCTCCCAAAATTCTATTTACTGACAGTTTTGTGATGCTGATTTATAGCTGCATTAGATTTCCAACCACAACTTTCTTTGTTTCAGTAACATAATCCAAAGTGCAGAACTAAAACTTCAAACAACATTGCAGAGCTGGATACAGAGGGAACATAATCATTATTATTGATACTATAATTATTAATTAGATGCACGACTGTTTAGAGAAAAAAAAAATTGACCATACAGTCACACTACATGATGACTGTCAATCTAAATTCCAGGCAAATATAAGTAAATACAAAGTAACCTTTTCAGCTTTTGTCAAACAGGCATTGGGCAATGGTGAAAAGCATTGTTTATTACATTAAAAAATTCAAATCTAACTATAGCAGAATAACTTTCTTAGTTTATTTCCTCTGTGAATTGTCTATTGGTCAGTGGTATCAAGCATTCAGTTATTCTCAGACCCACCTTATGTTTGACCGAAGCTTCATTAAAACTGTCAAATGACATTAGATAATGTTCCCTTTCTTCGAAAGCTTGCTGATCTTTCAGTTGTTTATGTTGCTCTATCGTCACAGCATGAAGAGTCTTGTTCTGTGGAATATATTTCAAAACTTTGTCAAACTATTGTCTTTTCAAACCAGACATATTAACATCCCAAATGAGAAGAAAAACATGCTTAACTTTACTTTTCGTGTTCAATTAAAAAAAAATATATATCAGGAACTGAAAATAACTAACAAATAAATTTCACATCTCCTTCTTTCCTTCAAGCAATGAAAAATAAAGCTTTTATAACCTGAAGAATTAAGAAATATGACTAATTTTCCCATTATATTTTTAGATAATAAGCCTATAACAAAACACAGAGCCACGCTATCCCAAATACTACTCACTGCTTTCTACTTTTCAAAATAAACATCATCCCTATGTCAAAGGTTCACTTGTTTTGAGCCTACAACAGTACAGTTGTTTCCTCCTAAGAACCTGGTCACAGGGACACAAAAAAAATGGGCTCTTAGGCAGATTGAAAGGTTACCCAACCACTGTCTTGTCTGCAACAATAAGCTGATCCTTTCCGTTAGGTTAAATATTTCTCTATGTGAATAAGTATAGCTTTCTCCACTGCGTACGAGTGTTTTAATTAGATTTAACAGTTCCCGACCTTTCTTGGTTTATAATTTCATCAATAACACCCAGCTTCTTTTAAATGTTGAATAAGTTTCCATATGACAGTGTCATTGAATGAAAACATGATACTGCTATGCTACCTTAAGGATAATCATATGACTGACTCAAGTTTTAAAAATAGTCAGACTGATTGAAATAGAAAAACAACTGACCAGTCAGGAGGCTAAACTTATTCCTTCTCATGTACAGAACCAATCATGCACCATGTGTTGTCAAAGAAACTTACAGGTTAATCCATGTGTGGTCTAATTACAAAATCACACAACAACGTGTGTTTTCTCATGTGAGCAATCTGATGCGAAGTTACTCCAAGAGCACTCACACTCACAACTCTGGCCTGACATCAGGGTCTCAAGTAGACTGTTAATGTGGGAGTGGGTTCTAAGGCAGGCAAATTACAGATAAAAAATTCTGCTTTGCAGCAAAGGCAGTTTCTTAGGCTAGTCGGATTTTTGGGCGATGGGTTCATAGGCGGAGATCACTATACTATAAGAATAAGTTAGGTATGTTTTGGTCAGAAAATGTTGGAGAGAGCCTATCATATGCTTCAGAATCAAGACAGTAAAAATAACTTTTTGAGCTACATCAGTTGGATGGAATCTGCTAAACTTGGACATTTCCACCTAATTTTACTTACCCGAAAGTATTGATTTAAAAAACGTGTCATCACAGCCAAATAGGCAACCGCTTCTTTCAAGCCATTACAGCGCTTGACTTTGAAACCATCAATAATCTAAAAAGAGAATTGAACATTAAACATGATTTTTATTGCCCAGGCCTCTGTACCTTCACTAAAATCAGTGACTTTTGTTATCTGTTATAGGCATAGATACTGAGATTCGGCTATCACTTTACAGAAGTTTTCAAAGACTAAAACAAATTTCCTGCAGTCATGCTAAACAAAGCTGTGGCAATCAGAGGATTAAAATACTTGAGTGATGACAAAAGATGGAAGCAAAGCAACAACAACAAACAAACATTTTTTTCTTTTCTTGGTATATAATTAATTGACATTTCTGAATAAAAGACGAATAATAAGTGTCATGAAATACCAAAGGATATTTATAATGCTATTATTTAACATTTGAATACAATACATAAAATTTCTGTACCTGAGAATTGATAATAGACTGTTTTATTTTCTCCTCAGAAATACTAAAATTCTGAATGGATCCATATTCCTCAATGAGAATAATTAGCTGGCTCAAACCACAATGCTTCAATCGAAACTGGGGAAGAAATGAGTACACAGTAAATTCCTATATATCTGGCAATTAAGTTGATTTATAGTTCAGCAATTATTCATATATTTAATAATATGTGGCCACAGAAAAATACTTGTCCGACTGGTATCCTACAATGTTTTGGGAAGACTTGCTATAGTATCAGTGCTAATACTGCAAACCCTTGCTGCTGCTATTTTAAAACTTCAAAACTTCCAATCTACAGCACAGCTGACTGCTAGTAACTGTAATGCTACTCTGTGACCTATAGCTGTGTTCTCATGTCATGTCAGGTTTAAGGAAGGAAGGTTGGGGGTGAGGGGGAGAGGGGGATATATTGCCAAAAATATCAGCTCAATATCAAAAGTTGTGTGATAATATCACTGCAGATGGGTCTGATATGCAACCTTCTGGTGACGATGAAGGTTCATTGTGCTAAGGTGCTGAATTAGATCTAGGTTATGATTGAGTGACTAGTGTGCAGAGCTGACACCAGGACCATTGCTAAAGCCTGTTGGAAAAGATGATGGTACTGATATTTCACATACATAAAATTGGAGCTAGATTAGATCTACCATCATAACTATTACTGCGAACTTATGACTGGCAACCAGATTGTTGAGTTACTTCATGGCTGAAAGACAGTTTCAAACAGTATCATTCTTTTTTTAACTTCACTGTCAGCAGTAGAAGTCAATAAACCAAATGACCCAAGATAGGCCTTTGCAGCTATAAAAATATTCCATTGGACAGTGTAACAAAAACAGCAATCACAAGTAAAAACCAAAGGCAAAATCTTAGGCGCAAAAGAATGACAACAAAAATTTTTCAAAATTCATTTATGTATTACAATATTTAATGGGTGAAATTAATTTGTGAAAGAGGGCTAAAAAGCTCACACTGGGACATTCATTAGTTTGATAATTTTCAGCAGCTAGAGTGATGAAGACCATACAAACGCTGACTGTGGAAGAAATTGATATGACCACATGTCAATGGATAGGACAAGCAATTGCGGAAACTAAATAGCAGCACCACCAGACAGATCTTAGGAAGTTATTCACAAAGAGAGAAACCACAGATCACTGGAAAGAAATGACTGGACAATGACGTGGAAAAACAACTGTTCTTGGAGATGAAATGATGAACTTGTTCCAAGAACCAGCTAAACTGAGGTCTTTCTATCTATGGCTTACATCCTGGAAAGGAAGACAGACAGATGATGATGATGTAATTACTAACATCTCACCTTTTGTTCTTTCATGCGTCCGTCAGTCATACTGCTAACCAAATCATCCATGCGTTTTCTCTCAATAATGTAGTGCAGGACGAGCTCTTTACCTTGTGCTCTGCAAAGTTGTAATGCTAGTTTTACTTACTGACAGCAAATGTCATATATCGCTTTCAAAAACAAAAGAAATTAAAGTAAAATATAATGTTTTAAAATCATAGCTAGAAAATAAACAACAAAAGTCTGATAGTTATGAATTTTGCTCTTTCTTGAAAAATCTGTAACATTTAATTTATATTTTAAGTCATGAAAGCTCAAGCAAAAAGATGAAAACTTATTTCTTGGCACTCTTGGCACTTATGAAGTTAGCAATGAAGAAAATCACATTGATAATATAAATACAATAAATGGAGAATAAGTGACATAGAAGAGAAGACATTTGTTTTGTTTTTGATTTTGATTCATACCACTTTTGAAAAATTGTTGATACACAAGTTACAAACATATTTCATTTTCACACATAACAGAACCATCAAACCTGTATGACTAGATCTACTGAACTTTAAACTGATATTGCAAAATTTTCACCCGAACATTGCACTGAATGAGTAGTTGCATTAAAACATTTCTTGATTCATTAGGATGGCACACAACGTGATATGCTGATCAAATTATAAATAATGAGGTTAAGAAAAAAAAAGTTAAAAAAAAAAACAAAACGATAACATGATCTATTCCTGACCAGTGTCACAATGGGTTATCATGCAAACACCTACTATTCTTATGAAAACAATGGGGGAAAATGAGAATCATTTTGAAAAATCCACATACCCACCACTATTTAGAGTTGTCTTTTCTCGTGCTATCCACAACAGATCTCCTACATGAAGAAGTCGCAAATCGCATTGAATTCCATTCTTCATAAGTTCAGGTAGCAGTGTCTTGCTGCTGCTCTTACTGATGGAAACGGTTTCAGGAAGACTCTTATTATCAACATTTCCACTGTCAAGATATTTGGATGCCTTTACTGGCAAACTATCATAGCCTCTAACCAGTTTTAGTGAATTCACTTTAAACAGAGAGTTCATAATAGTTGAAGACCAAAAAAAACAACAACAACAACAAAAAACAGTATCTCTAAAAATTATATATGTTATTTATCCTGTGAACCCGTATTCCCCATTTATCGGGATTTCTCTGCTCTACTAATGGCCGTATTCCCGGTTCACCCAGAATGGGAAGGCTGTGAGAAAGCATGTGAGAATGAGGATCCTCAGTGTGAAAATAATCATCCAATCACAATACTTTAACTTTATTTACTGCAAGATTAATTACAAGGAGGTCAAGATGGCAGCGTCCATGTACACACTGTTGTGATTTTGTAGCAAAAACGATTGCATGTAGCGTGAAACATCAGAAACGAAAAGACCTTGATCTAGGTCACAGTTGTTCACAGCTGCCGAAATTAGTCAGTTTGTGTGATTCAGACAGGGTTGAAACTTAATTTAGATGAAGATTATCCTGTTTCTGATAAAGAATCTGGAGAAAGTGATAGATCTAGTGCGACTACTGATTCTGAACATGAAACAGATCTAGATATGGATACCAACAACCAATAGGCAAGGAGGTGTGGGCCTCAGTGAAATGCAATGGACGCACCTGATGATTTAGGTACTATGTGGAGTGAAACTTCACTTCACCACTGATAGATCTAACATTTGATAGTAGTCGTTTGGGCCCTAGAAATATTCCTGATTATATCACTGATGTTGGGCACACTGGGTATGATTTTTTGGCATATTTTGCTCAGGAGCCCAGGCACAGGGTGGGCAAGGTTCAGAGGGTTAATATCCAATACTGCACTTTGCAGAAAAAGTGATTATTCTTAGTTATATTTTATCCAGCAATATTATGAAACATGGACAGCCACTTCTGGAAACAAACAAACAAACAAAAAAAGATTTTGTCATGCTTGATAGTAGCACAGGCAGATGGCTGCTAAGTACTAAAAGTAAAATCTTGCAGGTATTCTTATTTTTATGGCTTTCTATCTGCTCATGTGATTTGCAAAGAGAAACAAAAAGGACTGCAGAAAAGTTGAGTACAGGTTTACCTTCCATAGAATTCTCTGTTATCCAGACATAGGACAATTTCAAAGGAACCTGGCTTGAGCGTGAAAATGGGATCAGGCTGTGACACAGGCTCTGACACTACTGCAGATGTGGCTGACGACAATGAGAAAGCAGAGGCTGCTTGACAGCGCTGGGTACTCCACTGTTCAATTTCTTCATCAGCAAAGTTGTCTTCATATGAAGCACTGCTACAAGTAGCACCATGGTTCACCACAATGTCATGTGAATTATTTGTTTGTAACTTACATCTCTCTCTCGGAGGTGATGGACAGGGATTGCAAGAGGTAACAGAGGAAATTTTTGAACTACTGGCCTTAAAATTCTTAGGCTGGTCAGTGGTGCTGCTCTCTACATGCCAACAAGAAGTACTGCTAGAATCAATGTTTCTGAGTGCATTCTCTTTGGTGGGCAACATTGGGACTGACGAAGTAGATGATGAGATGCTCGAGGAGGATGAAAAACCTGTAAGGAGTCCTGACATTACACTACCTTTCAGCAAGAGACGTTTGGACAAAGGCAGATCCACGTCTGGCAGTTCATCACTGCTATAGTCATCCGACACACCTGGTTTTTGTGAGATGCGTGTGTACTTTTGTTTTCTGCTGGATTCATCCTTACCAACATCACTATCATCACTTATTTCCATAATATCGGTATGACACACCGCAGTTGGTGCAGTGTCTGGTATGGAATTTGATGCTCGTTCAGAAACAGTTTTAACAGCTTGGGAACAGGCTGTTCCTGCTGATTTTGTTTCAGACTCAGATACAACAGATAATGATCCAGCAAAAGCTTGTTGAGAATTCATTTGATTAGTTTGGCACTGTGGTGTTGGTGAGGGTGAAGGGGACAATGAGTGTAACCTTCTTGGATTTCGTGCAGGAGAAATCTGACTTATTCCAAGGATGCTGATTTCATCATCATCATCTTCATCACTCACAATCAGAACTGCCTTTTCACTCGCACCATTTGATCCCTGAGAAATCGTGGAAGTTTTCAACCCATCTGGATCTGCAATCTTCCCAGTTTCACCTCTGGATTCATGCCCAAATAAGTCAGATCTATCAGTGTCATCAGATAAAGCTTTTGAAAGAGCAGAATGTGTGGAAACTTCTTGTGAATATGATAATAGGCTTTCAGCTACAGCTCTTTCAAAATCTCCATTGTCATCAGAGTCTATGAAGTTGTCTTGTGAACTGATGTCACAAACTGACGCTACCCTATCAGAAGAATTTTGATATCCATTTTGCCCAGTGTGCTGACTGATGGGTATTGATAACCTGTCAGCTTGATCTTCATCCTCATGAACCTCAGGTGTGCCCTTACCCATCTTCTCTGCTCTATCCAACCGCTCACCTAGCGCTACACCTGCTTCTGTCAATGAGTACCTGAAATTCAACAAAATGAACCCTAGTGAAAGAATGCAATAGTGTAACAGAAAGAGCAAAAGCAACATGCCTATATTGTCAATAAAGTATAATCTTTCTAATCCAGTAATGTTTTCAATTAAAATATAGCATTTTCAGAACAGAATCAATAAATCAGCAAGTATATTCATTTTGATTTCTGGCATGATTCATCATGAAAAGACAACTACAGTGATAAAATATCAGAAATCAAGGATCTCCTTATCTGGATATACACACAATCAAATTCACATTCTTCTACTACCCGTGGATTTCACTAAAGTGCACAATGAACTTGCTCTTTAACTTTAACTGTAGTTGCTAAGCAGATATTAATTTTACCATGGGTAAATCACAAATTATATCAACCAGACTGCAAGACAAAACAAGAGCAACACCAAAAGTTCTCTACCTAGCTGGCTGGCTTGTTTTCAAGACCAGACCTTTTTTGATGAGAGTTCCCATAGAAGACCAGGCTGTGTAGTGGGTACCTGGGTCTGGCTAAAATAGAGAACCAAGGAACATTAAACTCCATATTGATATCTATTCTATGCTTCCATTTAATATATCTGATACTGTGTCTCTGTATATGTATAAGATTCAACACTTATAATGTGAAACATTGCCATCACCTGCACAAATTAGAACATTAGCAATGTCAAGTGTAACATGCAGCACTAGAGAAAATTGTTTCTGCCTTAATTTGTAAAAATGAATGATTGTTCTGTGAAGTGCTATTCATGGTGGTGTAAACAGAAATTCCCCTGGGTAGATGATACGATACTATTTTATCTCACATGATATAGTCATTCCACAAATAAAATTCTGTCAAACAAATTATGTAACTGAAACAAAGTCAATACTGATGTTAATCTTCTTATGAAATAAAAGCAGACTATTTGCCGTAAGTTTGCTTCATTTTTCTGCATCAAATCCAACAAATCAAATATACTTACAATAACAAAGGATTTGTCACACAATGGTTGAGCTGTATGAGATAATTCTGATTTCCCCATGTAACCTTTGAATGCAGGATCCTGTATCATAATAAAGACAAAAATACAATTGTGATTGTACATCTCAAAAAATTAAACACAAAGTTAACCCTCGTTTCTTTGACAGACAACCCTAAATTGGAGTGATAGCATCAAATAAAACATTTTAAAACAGAAGTCCACAGAAACCACACATGATTGTCTTGAATAGTTAATTACATTTTTGGATCATGAAGGATATCAGCACTACAATATTAAATAACCTGTTGTCATTATTTCATTGTTTTTGTAAGAACATAAGCTTCCTTACCTGCATGTACCTGAATAAAGTGAGAATTAAGGCAAAGGGACCTGATCTATGATTGGGCACATATTCTCTGCTGCGAGAGCCTGAGGATCTGGGCTTTTTCTTCACCTTCAAAATAAAAATACTTTATTAAATGCATCAATGGAGTTCACTTTTCGGCATCTTAATTTCATTTTTTTTCTCTTCATATTCAAAGTTAAACACAAAGAAATAATTCAGCTTTTCAAAAAATTGCTATGTTAGGAAAAACTAGCCTCCTTTGCTACTAATTTCATATTTAGATATCTATCTGAAATACAGCAATATATAATATATATATGAAGTGAATGTCTACTTTTCAGAACAGGTACAGCAAAGATATCCAAATTTTAAAACTTTTGCTTTACAAAGTCCATTTAGTGATTAGAACCATGAGCCTCACCACTGCTAATTTACTTGTGGCACATTTGATATAACACTGAGTAAGCCCGAGTCTGCATTATGGTCACTGCCATACAGAAATATCCTTATCATAAAAATTCACTTGTCATAATGTGTACTGTAAATCTAGAGTTGTTATTTAGTACTTCAGATGTTTTTTTTCTCTTCAGCATAAAATGTTTATGGTCGAGATAGCCCACTATAGACTGAAGAAAATGTTGATTTTAGAGCTATTGCATTAAAAGAGTTATTACTTAAGGGCGTCTGCGGGCAAATAAAAGGGAAAAGTTTTCAATTTTGCTTCTTTATCCATTGGAAACGAGACAGGATTGTGTCAGCATGTAAAAAACAAAGTGAGGAGAGCCTTCTTTTCATGTTTTTGTCCTGATTTTGAAGTTCATACTGAGGAAAAAATCTATCTTTTCATGAATTTTTCAAAAATTATTTTTCTGCAGAAAAATCCCTACTACTTTTTTATTTTGTGTCCGAATAGGATAACTTTTGCCAGGCTGCTTTGTTATCATATAACAAAGATTTGTACAGAACAAAAATGAGCTATCTTTACTCACTTTTGTTTTTTGATAGTTTGAATAGGGTAACTTAGTGAAAAATAAATACATAAACAATCATCAAGTTGTGCCAAAGAGACAGGACTAGGAAATTTAAAATCCTTCTATACAAAGATGCACATATGTCCTAAGTTGCTTCATGCTAAATTTCAGAACAACTGACAAAGGAACAAAGAAGTTATAAGCAAATAAAAAATGTGTGATAAAAATCCAAAATGGCATTATTACTACATAATGATAAACTTTTTTTTTTTCCTCATTTGCCCTGTCCTAGCAACCCAGTGAACGTATATGTGATGCAAAAACAGTCTTTTCTTCGAAAATGGTGAAATTGTTTTTTTTCAGTAGCACACGCCCTTAACCCTCTAGTATCCAGACATAGAAAACGCTGACAGAAAAATGTAATTTTCTCAAAATAGGTTCATAATGATGTATAAAAACAAGTTTTAGTGGAATTTTTCTGATAAGAACTTCAATAACAAAATTACAGACTATGACATATATGTCATATTGGGATTTTGGTAATAGTAACACATCTATCATATAGGGGCACAATACAAAAAAGTCATAGTAGTATTTTTTTGGTGTAATAGTGTAATACTCTTCGAAACAGTTACGGTCCTTGTTCAAACAGAGGTGTACTTTGCATTTAATGCAAAACAGGAAAAACTTCTGTAGACATCTTGGATGTGTACAAGACTGACTCTCGCTGTAGGGTGAAAGATAATCAGTATGATCAAGTCTTGTATCCACAGTGCGGTGCCTCTTTTGAGTAGAGGATTCTAGAAGAAGCTGGGAATTGCCAGCTGCAGCACATCCTGGAGACCTTTCTACCATAGTTAGACTGCCAGCAACCATCTCCTGGAAATCACACAGTTTCACCTGTGGCAGCTGGAGTAGCCATATTCGAACCAGCTGGGAGCCATTATCATGCTGGTACTATGATAAAAGATAGATTTACCAGCATCGAGTTTTTATTTTGGCTTTTTTTTTGTTGTTATAGAGAGCACTGAGGGAGCCAAGAGGATCAACTCCTTCTATACGCTAGCTGTAACAGCAAATGACTGCAGGACATTGGATTCCCGTCTTTCTTTTCAGTTTTTTTGTTCTATCTAGTCACATTCTCAAATGGTCCTGTTCCAACAAATGAGGAAATTATGTCCACTTTTTGGTTGTTGAACCGTCTAATGACAATGATGTTGGAACCAGAGTCTGCCAGAGTGTCACTGTGCCTCTTCCCTGCTTAGCCAATTCCTTCTCATGCATTAGCTTGCAGCCTTTCAAACGATTTTTCCAGATGGTGCCCATATGCCAAATTCCTTGATCCTTTCAGCTGTTTCACCATATTTACGCTTGACATATTCATCTCCAGAAGACAGGAAATCACTTTCATTGGGCTTGACAACACTTAGAACGTCTTCTACATCAGAATCATTAACAAATATGTTAATGTAGTTTACATCTGCAAGATACAAAGCATAGCAGACATAGAAAAGATAGCAGGATGAAATTAGAAAGGGATTATCACGGTAGTTTTGGTCAGACAAATTGACCTTTTCAATTTGCAGATCATTAGTAGGAATAGCTGAAAAGGGTAAAAACTTAATAAATATTAATATACTAATATAGAAAAGTGTTGTTTAAGGCCGTGTTGCATTTAACAATGCTTGGTAAACTCTATTTCCAATGTAATAGTGTAGTCTAAAAAAAAAAACAACCCTCAACTACCCAGTATGACAGATCTGTCATATGAAAAAACAATAGTTTTCCTAGTATGACAGATCTGTCATATAACATGTGACACCTCAATAGCACCATACTACTGTTAAATATTGAAAATGACCATGCTAATACTTCAATCAAGTAGGTTTCTAATTATTTACTAGGATAAAATGAGAAAATGACTCACCTTTCAATGGATGAGGCAAGATAGAAATAGACTGGGTGTGGTTTGATACATCAAACACTTTTGATGGGAAACAACAGGCAGTGTAAATGGGAACTAAATCAAGTAAACAACCAAACTAACACATCAAATATAAGGATTACAATGACTGTCACCCATGAAATTGTCAAAACATAAACAATTAACCTATTGTGTCCCCTGGGGCCTCATGTTCTCGATATGACAGATATGTCACTGTGGATACTAGAGGGTTAAGACTGATCAGGAGCTAAGCATAACCTTCAAGTTTTCAAGATACCAAGAATGGCAACCATACTGATCAAGATTTCATGAGAATGTTTCACTCAATACTTTATGAAGTAAACAAATTGTATAAATATCATCAATAGAGTCTAAAAAATCACCAGTTCAATTTTATACCTGAGAAGAACCATAATTGAAAAATTTGCAAACGAGCAAAAGAATTTCATTTCTTTATCTGCATTCACTATCTCACTTTTTGAGGTGATAGAGCTTCAGCATCGCTGTCCGAATTGTCACTAACGTTATGAACTTTAGTACACGTCTGCAACACTCCCGCTGTCTGTATTCCAGCTCTTCCTGACTGACACCCATTAGAGGTTGTTCTGTGATCATCACAATCTAAAGATGTTGTCTCACATATACCCTGGCTAGCTTGATTTCGCTTATGTTCTGCCAGCTTCTCATCAAGCATTTTGCAGATTTTATCTCCTGAGGAAAGGCGACGTATTGGTTTAAAACAAAAATAAACATAAAAATATGGATTTACATAATCTATTATGATGATACTACTGAGAGACAAAGACATGTACAATTGTCAAATACATCCATATGAATTACTGTCCTTCTTTAAAAAAAAAAAAACATTATCGTCATCAGGTCACTGTAACTATAATAAAGGAACAAAACTACAGTTTAAGTTTTTAAACTTAAAGATCACATTCTTTTTTTAATTTGCTACAGAATGCATAATTTGAAAATTCACTCACCGAAATTCTGTAACAATCTGCAGTCCTTGCCTGTTTCCAGAGGCAGAGGGAATAACTTAAGTGTCTTCAAGGCCTGCAAAATAGGAAACTGAATTATTCTGCTGCACCCATCACAAAATAATATAAAGAAATGATGAAATCAAACTCTGCTAAATAAAACAGAGAACAAACTGATTACTTGCATAAAGTTCTACTTTTTCAACTGCCTTCTATAACATAAAACTTATTATCTGCCTAACTTGTTTGAAAAAGAAAGCAAATCATTATTATCATTAACCAGCAAAAAGTCCCCCAAATATATTCTATAAATACAGATTCAAGACACAGTCTTTTCAACCATTACCAGAAGTAAATGTAATAACTTGCAAGTTCATAGTTCATATCCTTGACAACTCAAAGGAAAAATGGGGGTAGTGTATAATTTGAAAATTACTCCAAATTTCCACTAACTCTTATGGACATTACCACCAACTGAGACTGAGTGTTACAATCACTTGTAGATAGTTTTAATCATGTTTTAATCAATCGCATTGATTTTTGTATAGTAATCATTGATGATACATGAAAAACTATAAATCAGATCAAGAACTCACTTTTGAATAGGTGTGAACACTCATCCATCCTTTCTCTGATGCTTCCTGTTTCCATTCTGTTAGCCACTTGACAAACAAAGGGTTGGCAACTTTTGGAACAGGTTTTTTTCGTTTGCCCTTCAAGGCTGGATCTACAATCCCTGACATTTTCTCAATCTCTCAAACATACAAGTTTATAGGCCCCTGCCTGCAAACAGAAAATATTACTTCTAGTGGAGTTCTGAAATTACCATTGATAAAATCGTAGGAGCTACAAATTACAAAAAGAATAATATTTGCTGTTTGTACAAGGAGTGATCTGTTCAATATATTTTCTCTTTCATATTTATAAATAAAGGTTAGATTTTAGAATTTACATTATCATTATGTCCAGCAAGATTAGAGTAGACCATGTCTAATATACATTACATAAAATCATGCACATATAAATCTCTTGGGGTCTTGACATTTTTTTCCCATGTGAGAGCAACAGATTTTAACATTATTTAAGAAATAAACTAAGTGAAAAATCTCAATGAGCTACCAACATTGAAACATCTTGACTGACAGTGCTAATTTTGAAGTGCCTGAAATTGGATACAGCTACAAAACTGGTGGTTTTGATTTTCACTGTGATGCAAGCCAGCAATCCAACTAAGGAGACAGATAACATTAAATCATGTTCATCAAAGCCAAGAAGATCTAGTTCATTTTGACAAGGAGAAAAATTGCGTGTAAAACAATGAAGGTAGTTGTACTGAGACCAGTGAAAATATAATATTTAAAGATTGGTTCAAGTATACTTAGTGAATTTATATTTAAGATCTAGTGCTAGCATGCTATCCATTCGAAACCACTGATTTAATTGCATGTCTCAAAGTTAGCTATGAGATATAGAAACAGTGGTAACCAACTGTTGAGGATAGTTTTCCAGCATCTTCCCTTTCTTTTTCCAAGAACTAGTGACTGATTTTTTATTTTAACTTGTATAGCCTTTCCTGCCTGAGAAAGTAAGATTATCTCAGCTTTAAGTGCATGCCATTTGGTGAGAAGAACATGTTTCAGGTAAAAACATGGAATCTGGAAATTTTATCCATAGACATAACAATACAGTATTCCCCTGTTTATTGTGGGTTCACTTTTCGCCGCTTCACTGTATCGCATTTTTTTTTTTACATGTACAGTCATGTATACATTTCTGTATAGCAGGGTGCGCCGTTATAAATAAAATATTTTAATTTCCATTATTTTTCCCCCATGAGATTGTACATGACGATAAGCAAGTGTGTAACACTTTAGAGGATTGATAACAGTATGGGGGAGATTTATAAAGATATAAAATGTATGTAAATAACAAAATAAATATGGCATCCCTACTTCGCGGATTTTCACTCATGGCAGGCAGTCCAGGAATCTAACACCCGCTAGACCCCGCGCTGCCTCTTTTACGCTATTGGTGGCAATGGCCTGAATTCAGTGACTCTCACGTGGGAGCCGATCGGGCTTTGGAAAGAAGTGCGTATAGCAAAAAAACACTAAAAACAAGGGGTGGGTATGAAATTTAGAGCCACAAGTCTTCGCTATGAGCAACAGATTCTTAATCAATGTAGATGCTCTCCAAATAATAAAAGTAATGCTTCTGATTAAATTATGCGAAAATAACAAAACAAATAAATGGTAATAGTAACAGTTGATATGAAAAGGAGACTAAAGGAAGGCCTTCTGAAATTTACAACACATTAGGCCCGATGGTAATCAGTGAGTCAGCTGAAAGAAAAATGGCAAGGAAGTAAGAAATGAAAACCTGGATGATTTAAAACAAAAGAGATGAAGATGACATGGGACAAAGTCAACTTATGTGATCTGTATATGTTAAAAAAAAAAAAATGCATCCCGAAGAAAAATATTTCAAAAATTCAAGAAAAAGGTGATAAGGATAGACAGAACAAAAAAAAAGTCTGCTTGCAGGGCTATAGCAGATGTATATTCTTCAGGTTGATATGTTACAATGGAACTTCGATCTTGAGACTCAACCACAGATTGAATAGGAAATGGAAGAAAATAAACTAAAACTTCAAACAACAATATGTGCCATTATGAGGACCTCAAGTTTTTAGCAACCTCCTTGAATTTCATTTGTGTCCAAGGTTATATGAGTATGTATGCAAGCATTTACATCTACCACATCTAACACCAAAAGTAATTGGGATCTTGTTTCCTATTGTTGAACTATGTCTAGGTGCATCTTGTTCTCTTCCTTTGTACACCTTTTTACAGGAGACCGCATTTTTTTTTATGCTCATACATTTATTCACAACTCAAATAAGTTGACTTTCTTCTATTTCCTCATTATCTCCTTTGTTTTAAATCATCTGCTTTTGACTGACTCACTGATTACCATCAGGCTCAATGTGAGGTAAATTTCAGAAGGCCTTCCTTTAGTCTCCTTTTCTTGTCAACTTGTAAGAATTACCATTTTTATTTATTTATTTTACTGTAATTCAATGAAAAACACTACTTTTATCATTCAAATGGCATCTAGGCTGAATAGGCTCTAAATGTTTAAGGTCTGTCATTCACAGCGAAGTTTTAGTCATAAATTTCCTCCCCATTCCATGTTTTTAGCGTTTTTTGGCTATACCGGTAGGCACTTACTTTCATAGTGAAGTCGGGTCTCTGACTCTGAGCACCGACACTCTGGTCAAATTGGACTGGAAGTACTGCTTTCACGCCCGGTCTTCTAAACTGGTATGTCTATGATCGGGATAGCATCAGCCACCTTTTCGTCATCCATTTCTAAAAATTTGGTCAAAAGAAATTCTTAGGCAGACTGGGCTCTTAGGCGACGGGTTCCCAGGCGGAGATCATACATGTGCCACTTTTGCTACTTCCGTAGGACAGACCAGGACTACGAAGCGAGGGTACTGCCCAATAGTCTGCCGCTACTCTTCATGCAATTTTCATCCGCCAGGATTCTTTTTTAAGTGCATAACGTACACACGGAACCCCCAACATAAATTTGTCGTTATTCGAGAAGGCTACACAACGAGCTAGTCAGGGGAGCTTTGCATTGAATCACTGAAAAAGAAAACAAAAAAAAAAAACCACAGGCTCTCCTTCTAGATCCAATCTAGTTCATTTTACAGTAATCGATATGTGCCAGGTCGCTGTAGCGACCGCAGTGAGACGGTAGTGCTGCGCCCTCCCTCTTGTTGTTTTTCTTAAGCCTTTCAATCCAAAGAAGTAGGATTATCTCGGCTTTTAGAAGCTGTCAATTTTTGCTGAGAAATTTTGTGGGTAGAAATTTGGAATTTGGAAATTTTGCCCGGACAGCGGCACGCAGC
>JBCEWB010533799.1:0-18826 GCA_039654565.1 Peronia peronii | reverse complement strand
ATCGATACCGTATCGCTGGCGATGGATGCCAACGTCAAGGCCCTGTATCTCTACCATCACGACCCCAACTACGACGATATGGAGATCCACAAGATCCATCTGCATGCACTGCAACTGATTAAAATGCGCGGCTCCAAGCTCAAATGCCACATCGCCTGCGAGGGCATGCAGGTCGATTTATCCTGATTGGAAAGCTGATGCGTATTCTACTCAATGGCCATCAGCATGAGATCGCCGACACTGCCAGCGTCGGTGATCTGCTGGAGCAGTTACAACTTGAAGGCAGTCTCGCCGTGGAGCTGAATGAAAACATCGTCCCTCGCAGTCAACACCAGCAGACTGCGCTGAAGGCCAACGATCGGGTGGAAATCGTGCAGGCGATTGGTGGTGGTTAGCCGCTGATGCGGGCGATATACTGCGCGCCATGACTCAAAATCAACACATCTCAGACCCGCTCGTTATTGCCGGTCGAAGCTATCAATCGCGACTATTGGTCGGTACCGGAAAATACCAGGATCTGAACCAGACCGCTGACGCCATCGCCGCCAGCGGCGCCGAGATCGTCACCGTTGCGATTCGCCGCAGCAACATCGGCCAGGACCAACACAGTCCCAACCTGCTCGATGTCATCTCGCCTCGGGACTACACCATCCTGCCGAATACCGCCGGTTGCTACGATGTCGAATCCGCAGTACGCACCTGCCAGTTGGCGCGCGAACTGCTCGACGGCCACGATCTGGTGAAGCTGGAAGTGCTGGGCGATGAAAAAACCCTGTATCCGGCCATACCCGAAACCCTGGAGGCAGCCGGGATCCTCATCGACGATGGTTTCAAGGTGATGGTCTACACCAGCGATGACCCGATCATGGCCAAGCGTTTCGAACAACTGGGCTGCGTCGCGGTGATGCCATTGGCGGCACCGATAGGCTCTGGCCTCGGTATCCGCAATCCGTACAATATCCGCACCATCGTCGAAAACGCCAATGTGCCTATCCTGGTCGATGCCGGTGTCGGTACTGCCTCGGATGCCGCCATCGCCATGGAACTGGGGTGTGATGGGGTGTTGATGAACACCGCCATCGCCGAAGCCCGGCAGCCAGTACTGATGGCCGCGGCCATGAACAAGGCCGTCGCCGCCGGACGCCAGGCGTATCTCGCCGGGCGTATGCCGAAACGGGCCTATGCCAGCGCCTCCTCGCCGATTGCCGGTCAGTTTTTTTGAGTAATAGCTTTATTTGATGAGTGCGCGCCCTGCCCATCCGCGCAGCATACGCAGCTATGTCAAGCGTGACAGCCGTATCACCGATGCGCAAAGGAAAGCCATCGAACTGCACTGGCCGCAATACGGTATCGATTACTCTGCACAAGCGCTTGATCTGGACAGCGAATTTCAACGCCATGCGCCCAGGGTGCTGGACATCGGATCGGGCATGGGTGATAGCACGCTGGCATTGGCACAGCAGAATCCCGGGTTTGACTATCTGGCCGTGGAGGTTCATCTGCCCGGCGTCGGCAGTCTGATCCGCAAGGCAAAGCAAGGCAGTATCGATAATATCCGCCTGATCAATCACGATATCCAGGACGTACTGTCACATCAGTTGACGGATAACAGTATCGACTTCATCTGTATTTTCTTCCCCGACCCCTGGCATAAAAAACGTCATCACAAGCGACGGCTGGTCAGCCCTGCTCTGTTTGCAAAGTGTTTGCGGGTGCTGTCCCGGCACGGCAGGATCTACATAGCCACCGATTGGCAGGACTACGCCGAACAGATTATTGCCTCCAGCCAACAGCTACCAGGGCTTATCAACCTGGCGGGTGACAGTCGATATGCTCCGCGGCCTCACTGGCGACCGTTGACCAAGTTCGAAAAACGCGGTCTGAGCCTGCAACATGGGGTGTGGGATATGGTATTTGCTAAATCTGTCAGCACAAGGGTGGCTGATGATAAGGATACAGGCGGGTTAAAAGGTGTCTCTGGCTGAAAACTCCTTATCTCAATACCAGAAACACAGGTGTCCATTTCCAATCTTCCAATCAGTGGCACGACGTCCTGTGTAGTTTGGATTATCTCCAAACCCTGTTTCATTACGAAATATAGAGGACTCGTATTAATGTGTTTTAAAATCACCTTGGGCGACAATAACAATAATACTTGAGCTCATTGTGATGCAGTTAGAATCATTTGCATATAGCACAAAAGTACTATTTTCGATATTCTGTCTCAGGTGACGTGCTGTGCAGCCCGGCCGCTGATCAAGGCCCGGTTTAGTGATGAAATAACAAAGGAAACCAATCCTTTAAAATGACGAAGTCACTGTCTGAGAAAATCTTAATCGCCGACGACCATGCGTTAATGCGTATGGCTCTGCACGATTCGGTACTGATGCTGCGGCCCAAGGCCGATATCATGCAGACCGATACACCGGATAGCATTCTCGCTCTTCTCAATTCACACCGCGATATCTCGATGATGCTGCTGGATCTGTTCATGCCCGGCAGCGATGTCTTTTGTCTGATTAAAGACATACGCGAGCATCACCCCTGCATAAAAATCATCGTCATCTCCGCATCGGAGAAAAAACAGCATATTCGCAAGGCCATTGAAAATGGCATCCACAGCTATATCCCCAAATCGTCTGATATGCACACCATCCATTCAGCCCTGCAGTCTATCTTCGACGGCGAACAATACCTGCCGGATTTTTATCGACTGACCACTGAGACCGCGCCGGAGGAATTCAGCCACGAGATCATGAACGGCTACAAACCGGAATTCATCGAGGCACGCCTGACCAATCGGCAACTGGAAATCTTTCAATTGCTCGGCGAGGGCAAGAGCAATAAAGAGATTGCGGATAAAATGTATATTTCGGTCAACACCGTGAAGATTCATGTCAGCGCGATCTTGAAGTCGCTTGAACTGATGAACCGCTCACAAGCAGGGATTTTATCCAGAACCCTATACCACTAACATAACAAGCAATCCCCAATGAAAAGACAGTGTATCTATGGCTATTCCTGTTCGATTGCGTTGTTGACTGCGTCGCTGTTCTACCCGCCGTTATACGCCAATGATAATTTTTACAGTGAAGATGTCTTCTTTGCTGATATCCCGGTTCTTACCAACGCCAGTCGATTCATGCAAAGACAAACCGATACCACGGTGTCGACATCGATCATAGATCGGCAAATGATTGAAGCCTCGGGGGCTATCAATATTGTCGATCTGTTGCGCTATGTGCCGGGGTTTCAAGTGGCTCATCTCAACGGCAGTCAGTTTATCGCTACGTCGCATGGCCTGGCCGATGACAACCCAAGTCGCCTGGAAGTCCGCATCAATGGCTTTTCGGTCAACGATCAATTCACCAATGGCACACAGTGGCAGAACCTGGGTATCCATATTCAGGACATTGAACGGATTGAAGTAACCCGTGGTTCAAATGCCTCGAATTTTGGCTTCAACTCTTTTCTTGCCAGCATCAACATCATCACCAAGTCGCCGTTGAAGGAGTCCGGCACACAGCTACAAGCGATCGCTGGCAGTATTGATAAACGCGGCTATCTGCTGCGACACACCGTCACGCTCGGCCCGGTTCATATCCGTGGCGGCATCGATTATCAAAAAGATACCGGTTTTGATTTGATCGATGATGATACCGATATTCATCAAGCCTCTTTAAAGGCCTATTATGCGCCCAGCATAAACGATGAGTTGCAATACGAATTGACTTACCATAGCGGACTGTCAACGTTCTCGGACTTTGAAGAGGGTATACCCGGCAGTGTACGCAGGAACAAAAACCTGCGCAGCTCTTTATCCTGGGATCACGCCTATGCTGAAAAACAACGCCTGAAGTTATTGGCCAGCTACGATGGTATCGTAAACAATTCCGATGATATTATTGTTTCTGATACTCCTCTATTGATTTCACGCACTGGAAGATTATCAGCCGATCGATTCGATCTGGAACTATCAAACCTCAGTCGCGTGGATAACATACAATGGTTATCGGGCATAGGCATACGACATGACCAGATTTCCGGCAGCAGAATACTGCGCAGCGGCAATGATGTATCTCGTACCAGCTATCGCATTTTTACCGGCATCGACTGGCAGTTCCACCCTCAGTGGATATTTAACAGCAGCGTGTTACTGTTCGACTCTAACAGAAACCCAATCTCCATATCGCCTCGCCTTGGATTAAATTATAAATTAACGCCAAGGCATATTTTTCGTGGCAGCATCGCTTATTCAGAAAATCCACCGGCGCTGTTACGGCAAAACCAATTATTCACATCGCTTGATAATCAGCTTGTATTCCAAATCTCTGATCCCGACATAAGGAATGAGCGCTTGCGTTACTTTGAATTAGGCTATCTAAGCATGCATGATAACAACCGTCTGTCAGTTGATCTGAGAATCTTTCGAGAGGAACTGCGAGACGGTCTTGCAGAGACCTTAATCAATCCAGACATCGGTTTGTCGCCCGTTGCTTTCTCAATCACCAATGTACTAAACGTTAACACCTATGGGTTTGAGACAGAAATAAAGTATCGCTTTAACCCAAAGACCTTATTACACATAAACTATAATTATTCAGCCGTCGAGGGCACTTATGTCTCCGACCGTGTATTGAACATGGTTGAAGATGTCGAAAATCGCGTGCCAAGACATACCCTGGGTATTCTGGCCAGCCGGGATTTTTCCAATGGCTTTTATTTGAGCGGTTCTTATTATTACCTTTCAGATGTGCGCTGGATTGAAAACAATATAACCACAAAAGCCTATGACCGCCTGGATCTCAGATTCGGTAAAAAAATCCGCTATAACGCCGATGAGCTAAACATAGAATTTATTCTACAGAATCTGCTTGACGATTATATCGAGCATCGGCAAGGCAATGTATTCGATACACGGGCGTTTCTTCGGCTAAGCCTGGACTTTTGACGGTTAATGACATCTTTCAAAGCCATATCGCGTTATTGCCTGCTCTGTTATCTGTTGGCACTGGCGAACAACGCCATTTCTGTAGACAACATTGACCTATTGATCTCAAACAATCCGCAGAGCGCTCTGGTCGCAAAATCACTGAAAAAAAATCTTCTGCAATATAAGTCAGACCTGAACTTCAATGATATCAGCGTTGAAAAATTCCATAATTATCAACCCAAAGACAGCATAGGCTTAACCATTAGCGTTGGCACAAAAGCAACGCAGGAGTTATTCAACAGCAATCCTGCCATCCCGATTTATAGCTTGATGATCCCTCATACAGCCTATCAAAGCATGCTTAAACGCATGAATAACCAAACACCATTCTCCGCCCTCTACCTGGATCAACCTTTAGAGCGCTATTTTGCAACCATGAAGCGATTCATGCCTGCGACAAAAACCGTTGGCATGGTTTCTATGGGCGAACTGGCAGCAGATGTTTTAGAACGACAGTCAATAGCAAAGACATTTGGTCTTGAGTTGATAAACCAACAAATAAAAAACTCATCAAACCCTATTGCTGAGATAAATCAATTATTAACTCAGGTAGACTGCATACTTTTACTACCGGAAAATGCAGGCAACCAGCTACTGATAAAATGGATTTTATTTTCTGCCTATAAATACAAAAAACCCGTTTTTGGATTTTCTGCCCAATTACTGGAAGCTGGCGCGATCGCCAGCCTGCATAGTGATCTCGATTCTTTGGCAAATGAAGCCGCAGATGAATTAATCGAGTTTTTTCAATCTGGAGAATTCAAACGTCAGCCAAGGTTTGCTGATAGCTACCAGATAAAGATAAACTCGTCGATAGCTGACTCTCTCGACATGCCACTCAGCGATATGCAATAGATAGGTTTTAAGCAATCAATGAACCCTGCAAAATCCAGCACCCATCTCAAACGCTCGTTAACCTTGCTATGGTTAATGCCGATTGTATTGCTTGGTTTGATCCTGGGCACCTACCTAATCACTCAACGCAGCTCTGATATCGAGCAGGCCTTATATCAAAACAAACTGAGTATTATTCAGTATATTGCCGCCTATTCAGGTTATCTACTATATACCGGTGACACTGGTCAACTGACTGAAATCTCCGACTCGGTATCAAACAACGAGAACATTAAAGGCGTGGCATTTTATAACAACAATTTCACACTGATTAACAGCACTAATGATTTTAATCCGCCAAAAATCAATCTTGAAACCATTGTCAACACCCATGCCCCGGAGACAAAAATACAAATCAACAATCAATCTCTAATATACAAACCTGTCGTGAGTTTACCCCTGGATATTGAAGACGACTTTCTTTTTAATAATTCAAAACATGAGCAAACATTAGGCTATATTGTTCTATTCGCTTCAGAATCCTTTCTCAAAGAGAAACAAAAGAACATTATTTTCAAAACTTTCTTAATCTGTCTGATTGGAATCTTAATTGCCATCGCATTAACCATTAAATTAAACAGAAAAATCGAAACAGCGATATCCATCATATCCAGATCAATACGCGAACTCAGCGGAGGAAATTTCGATCATAAAATCACAGTAAATAATTCACAGGAAATGTCTGACTTATATTCAGATATCAATTTATTATCAGACACCTTAAAAAATCATAACCAGCTGATGGAGCAAAATATTAATGCTGCCACACAAAAATCCAATCAGGCATTACGCACAGTAGAAGAGAAGAACCTTGAGCTTTCAATACAAAAAGAAAAAGCCGAAAAAGCCAACCTGGCGAAGGATGAATTCCTGGCAAAAATGAGCCACGAGTTGAGAACACCGGTAAATGCAATTTCCGGGTTCGCGCAATTAATACGAAAAAAGAGCAAAAACCCGGTTGATGTTGAACATGCAACAATCATTATCAACTCTTCGAATGTTTTACTCTCCATCATCAATGAACTACTTGATTACTCAAAGATTGAGCTGGGGGAATACAGCTTATTTGAGAATAAATTTGACCTTATCCAATGCATCGACCATGTGTATAAAATAAATGACAAGCTGGCGCATAACAAAAGCATTCCCATAAAAATTGACATTGATAAAAACCTGCATCGACTTGTTATCGGCGATGAATATAAACTGATACAAATTCTTAATAACATTCTATCCAATTCGATAAAGTTCACTGCCAAAGGCCAGATCAACCTTAAAGTTTCTGCACAACACCAACCGGATAACAAACAATTGATTCAGTTCATCATATCCGATACTGGCATTGGCATACCAGAAAAACACATGCAATCCATCTTTGATCCCTTCATACAAATCAAAAACAATCTGGATACTTATAATGAGGGCACTGGCCTTGGCTTATCGATAGTCAAAAAACTATTGTCATTAATGCATGGCACTATCGAGGTCAGCAGCAAGGAAAACGCAGGCACCACAATTTTCATAAAAATACCGTTTGCAAAACATATACCGTGCGCGGATAAAAACCCTGCAGCCATAAACCCCGAAACAGACAAGGTCGACAGCAAAAATCTTCGTCGCTTAAAGGTTCTGATTGCAGAAGACCACGACTTCAACCGCTTGCTCTTGATCAATATCCTTGAAGACAACCATTTCGAGACCTATGAAACCAGGAATGGCGAGGAACTTTTAGGCTTTCTGGATACAGTCGATCCAGATATTGTCCTGCTCGACATGCACATGCCTATCATGAACGGTTACAACGTCTGCAAAGCAATCCGCGGCCGCGACGATCACTTGACGAATATTCCTATCATCATAATGACTGCAGATGTCATTTCGCTGAATCACTCAGATCTGCAACAGGCAGGCGTCAACGATATTATTTACAAACCAATCGATGCTGATGAGCTATTACAAAAAATAGTACAGCACACGCAAATTGAAAAAACGCCACAATCTAACTCTAACATCAGTCCTGGCAAATCCTACACTGAAGCAGAATTATTTAAAGAGTATCGACGGCTGGTTGAACGGGCGATAAAACAATGTGCGACACAATCTGCAGACATAAATCAGACTCTGCACTTGCTGAAAGGCATCTCATCGCTGTCCGATGATGATGCACTGGCATACGAACTCAAGTCCTTATCAAGCTTAAAACACGAGAAGCTCAACCAGAAACTCAATGAACTGCGCAGCGTCATCGCCAGCAGACATTGAGCAGCAAATCAATCCTTGTCTTACTCAATCACATGATTTCTGCAAATAAATTCACGGAGTGAAAACCCTCTATCTCACGCAAGGGCTTCTGGCTGTCGGGTTGTTTGATGCTGATCAGATGCTCTATGCCATAGTCACGCGCCGAATCCAGAACCTTTAGATTATCATCGAACAACACGGTATCGGTCTGCTTAAACTCGATCAAGTCTGCCAACCTGCGCCAGAAATCGGGGTTTTCTTTTTCCACGCCCAGACTGTGTGAACTGAACACATTATGAAAGTATTGCTCAATCCGGGTTTCAAAAAATTTCATCTGGATCAAATCAGGGTGAGCATTGGTCACCATAATGATGGCTTTATTCTGAGCGGTGAGAAATTTTAAAAACTCTACTGTGTCAGGACGGGTTTGTATTTTGTGACGGATGGCCTGCTTTAATTCGAGCATATTCATATCTAACTGCTCTGACCAATAATCAAGACAATACCACTGCAACGTACCTTCCTGTTGTTTGAAGACAGGCAGCAGATGCGATTTTGCTTCAGCCAGACTGACACCATTTTTGTCCGCCCAGCATCGGGGCAGGTGCTCATGCCAGAAGTAATTATCAAAATGCAAGTCCAGCAAAGTACCGTCCATGTCCAGTAATACGGTGTGAATTTTTGTCCAATCGATCATTTTAAGAAAACTCTGAAATTCATCCTGACACAGCCTTTGGCAATCCGCTATCATAAACGATTGATTGCTTGAAGTAGACCGCAGCCGATGAATTTTTTCGAACCCGACCAACTCAGCCAACTTGCAGACAAAGTAACCGACATAGCCATTCAGGCCGGGGGGGAAATCCTTGATGTGTACAGCAGTGAATTCACCGTCGAACGCAAAGACGATAAGTCGCCGTTGACAGAGGCCGACATGCGGGCCCATCATTGTATCTGTGATGGTTTGTCGCAACTGTCACCGCGTTTTCCTATCTTATCTGAAGAATCCGCCAGCGTGGCCTTCAGCGAGCGCCAGAACTGGCAAAGCTACTGGCTGGTCGACCCACTGGATGGCACCCGCGAGTTCATCAAGCGCAACGGCGAATTTACCGTCAACATCGCCCTGATACACCAACACCGTCCGATCATCGGCGTAGTTTATGTGCCCGTCACTGGTATCTCCTACATCGGCATAGACCGGGCAGGCGCATTTAAACTTGCCGAAAAACAGCGACTGCCGATACACACCCGCAACACCGACACACAGGCCCTGGTTGTTGCCGGCAGTCGCTCACACGGTAATCAGCGACAACAACAGTTCATGCAAAGATTCAACGACGCGAAAGTGCTGGCGGTCGGCAGTTCATTGAAATTCTGCCTGCTGGCCGAAGGCAAGGTGGATATCTATCCGCGTTTCGGACCGACATCCGAATGGGATACCGCGGCGGCCCAATGCGTCGTGGAACAGGCCGGCGGCCGGGTAGTAACGCACGATATGCAGACCCTGCGCTATAACACCAAAGACTCGCTACTCAACCCGGAATTTCTCGCCATTGCCGATGACAAGGTTCGCTGGTCGGATTACCTGGCTGACTAAAAATCCGCCAGCAATCTCATTGCTGTTTGACCCGCTTTTTCACAGGCAACAGGCCCCGAACAGGCCGATTTAGAATGGCTACAAACAGCCAGCATTCTGTTTACTATGAACCATCGTGTTCATCCTTATCTTAGAAAGTGCCTCCCCAGAAAATCATAAACAACTGTTTTTATTAACGATTGTTAATGCCATTTAGAATGATTCTAAAAATGGAATATTTTATGCAGCCAATGGAGTGCATTTTAATTCCACACATTCATCGGAGGATAGAATAATGTTTAAAAACATGCTCCCGGCCATCACGGCCATCGCCATCGGTTTATCGCCGCTGGCCGGTCTGCAATCGGCCGTCGCCGCTGACAGACCCACAGACAACGAATATTGGTGGCCCAACCGCCTGGATCTCAGCCAACTGCGCGACAACTCGGCGGCTGCCAATCCACTGGGTTCGGATTTTGATTACCGTAAGGCGTTTTCCAAACTCGACCTCAAAGCCGTCACACGCGACCTGGAAACCCTGATGACCACTTCGCAGGACTGGTGGCCAGCAGACTACGGTCACTACGGCCCATTCTTTATCCGCATGGCCTGGCACAGCGCCGGCACTTACAGAACCTTCGATGGCCGTGGCGGTGCCGACGGTGGCATGCAACGCTTTGCACCGCTCAATAGCTGGCCGGACAACGGTAATCTCGACAAGGCACAGCGACTGTTGTGGCCGATCAAACAGAAATACGGCAACAGCATCTCCTGGGCCGACCTGATGGTACTGGCCGGTACCGTGGCGATGGAATCCATGGGCTTTCGCACCCTGGGTTTTGCCGGTGGCCGGGAAGATGGCTGGCAGGCGGAGAACGTCAACTGGGGCTCCGAGGGCGAATGGCTGGCCGACGATAAACGCTATCACGGCAAGCGCCAACTGAAAAAACCGTTTGGTGCCGTACAGATGGGTTTGATCTACGTCAACCCGGAAGGCCCCGGTGGTAATCCAGACCCGCTGGCCGCCGCCGCTGACATCCGTGAGGCCTTCGGTCGCATGGCGATGAACGATGAAGAAACCGTCGCCTTGATCGCCGGTGGCCATACCTTCGGCAAGGCCCACGGTGCTCACAAACCAGGCGAATGCGTCGGCAAAGAACCGGAAGCTGCAAGCATTGAGAAGCAGGGGCTGGGCTGGATCAATAAATGCGGCACCGGCAATGGTGCCGATACCACCACCAGCGGCCTTGAAGGTGCGTGGACCAGTAACCCCGCCGCCTGGACCCACAATTATCTGCAAAACCTCTATGCCTTCAACTGGGTGAAGACCAAAAGCCCGGCCGGAGCCACCCAGTGGGTACCCGATAATCCCGACGCCGCCAAACTGGTGCCGGACGCCCACGATGCCTCGAAACGCCACGCGCCGATCATGTTCACGACCGATCTGGCGCTGAGAGAAGACCCGGCCTACGCCAAGATCACCAAACGCTGGCTGGAAAACCCGAAAGAGTTTGAAGATGCCTTTGCCCGTGCCTGGTTCAAACTTACCCATCGGGACATGGGCCCCAGCAACCGCTATCTGGGTTCGATGCAGCCGAAGGAAGCATTGCAGTGGCAGGACAATGTCCCGGCGGTCGACCACACCTTGATCAGCAATGATGAGGCCGAAAAGCTCGAGGCCATGATACTGAAATCCGGTCTTGGCATTTCGCAACTGGTGAAAACCGCCTGGGCCTCGGCAGCGACCTTCCGTAACACGGATTATCGCGGCGGTGCCAATGGCGCACGGCTGCGCCTGGCCCCGCAAAAAGACTGGGCGGTCAACCAGCCTGAAGAACTGGCAAAGGTGCTGCAACAACTGCAAACGATTCAACAGGACTTCAACCAGACACTGGCTGAGGGCAAACGCGTCTCAATGGCCGATGTCATCGTCATCGCCGGCAATGCAGCCGTTGAAGCGGCGGCGAAAAAGGCCGGGGTAACGGTAGAGATCCCGTTCACACCGGGACGCACCGACGCCGGTCAGGCACAGACCGATGTCGACTCCTTCGCCCATCTGGAGCCGCGCGCCGATGGTTTTCGTAACTACTTTACCAAGCAGAGTCTGGGCTCGCCGGTGGAATCACTGATCGAAAAGGCCGACACCCTGTCTCTGACCGTGCCGGAGATGACGGTGCTGGTCGGCGGCATGCGTGCGCTGGGTGCCAACGCCGACGGTTCAAACAACGGCGTATTTACCGACAAGGTCGGCACTCTGAGTAACGACTTCTTCGTCAATCTGCTGGATATGTCCACCGTCTGGTCGAAATCGGCGACTGGCGAAGCTCTGTATGAGGGCAAGGATCGCGCCACCGGTCAGGTGAAATGGACAGCGACCCCGGTGGATTTGATCTTCGGCTCCAATACCGAGCTGCGGGCCGTGGCGGAAGTCTACGGCCAAAGCGACTCGGGCGAGAAGTTCGTCAATGACTTTGCCGCCGCCTGGACCAAGGTCATGGAACTGGATCGCTACGATCTGCAACAGGCAAACATGCAGATGGCGGAAAAATAAGCGCCCGCTGTTTTGTGTTTTTTTTGGCAACCTCTGGACAAGTCCGACCGTGACTTGCCAGGGGTTTTGTTTTATCGAGACTGTTCAAGCCAGATCCCCATAACGACTCTGCAAAATACTCAGCGCTACCAGCGCCGCTGTCTCCGTCCTTAAAACCCTGGGCCCTAGCCGCACCGCTCGATATCCACTGGCCAGGGCTGCGGTTGTCTCATCATCATTCAGTCCGCCCTCACTGCCCACCAGCAGACTGATGGGCTGCACGCTCAACTCGATACTGCACAGACTCTTGTCAGCCGCCGGAAGCAACAGCAACTTGTGTGGATTATCGTCCTGACTCAGCCAATCTTGCAGGCTCATGGGCGCGCTGATATCGCTGATGATGCTGCGACCGGATTGTTCGGCGGCAGACACCATGACATTGCGCCAGTGTTGTAACTTGTGCTCGAGCCGCTGCTGTTTCAGCTTGACGCTGGAGCGCTGATTTAAGATCGGAACCACACGACTGACGCCGAGTTCCACCGCTTTCTGCAAGGTAAAATCCATCTTCTGACCCTTGCTCACCCCCTGCGCCAGAGTGAGCTGCAACGGACTTTCGCTGACGGAAACGATACGCTCGCCGACCTCGACCGATACCTCTTTGTTGTGTATCGCCTGCAGGGTCGCAAGATAATCGTCACCACTGCCGTCAAACAAAACGATACACTGGCCGCTGGCCATGCGCAGTACATTGGCGATGTGATGCGAAACCGGCTTTGGCAACGCAATACGCTCGCCGGTAGCAAGTTTCGAATCGACGTAAAAACGGGATTGTCTCATCGCGGTTCAGCGGTTATGGTGAGGTTATAAAAAGCAGGTCAGCGGCAATGGATTGCCTGCGGATGAATTTTTTATGCATCATGAGAGTCGAATCGTTATAGCAGTTACTATTTATATGACCATCATCACCGCAAAATTTGCCCTGGGCCAGATTATAACCCATCGCCTGTTCTATTACCGTGGCGTCATCATCGGCGTTGATGCCAGTTATCAGGGCGATGATGCCTGGTATGAGCAAGTTGCCCGCAGCCGACCGCCGAAAGACCGCCCCTGGTATCATGTGCTGGTGGACAATGCCGAGCATCAGACTTATGTTGCTGAGCAGAACCTGACGCTGGATCAACAAAACCTTGCGCCCATCCAACACCCGATGGTCGATCAGATATTTCACGCCTTTGACCACGGCGTATACAAAAGCCGAATGCTCGCCCACTGACCATGTTGCTGAATAAGCTGCTCGAACTGCTATCGCCGGATGCCGCAGAAGAACAAACAGACGCTGAGCGCCAGCGGCTGATCCAATTATCGACTGCGGCATTGCTGATCGAAATCAGCCTCGCCGACTCGGCCATAGGCGCTGAAGAACAGGCGCTGATGCTTTCACTGGTAAAACAGGAATTCGGTTTGACCGAGAATGAGGCCAATGAATTACTTGAAGAGGCCGAACAGCGGGTGGCGGCATCGGTTTCCTTGTTCGAGTTTACCAATCAACTGAAAGACCAGCTCAGCCGTGAGGAACGTAAGCGCATTGTCGCCTTGTTGTGGAAGGTAGCGTATGCGGATTCGGTAGTGGACAAATACGAAGAGTATTTTGTGCGCAAGATAGCCGACCTGCTGTATGTCTCGCAACAGGATTATATACAGGCAAAACTCGCTGCGCAGAAGTAAATAACCAGCTCAGTGCAATATGGTCTGGATCAGTTTGTCTTCCAGCTCGATACGCGTGGTGATCTCTTCGCCCAGCTTCGACAGGTCGGTCTGAAATGACTCGGAATGGATGTTCGCCTGATTGCCGTCGTATTTTTCGTTGAATTCCAGTGCCCTTTCGGTGGTTTTTTGGATCCGCGGATAGATCCTCGCCGCCAGATCGGACACCGCCTTGCGACGCTCCTGACCCTCGGCGATGCGTGCATACAGGCCAAAATGTCCGGCGGCAATATAATCGACCAGCACCTGACAAAAATCTTCAAACAGCTCGACGTGGCTGTCGGCGGCTTCGTCCTCATCGATATTCGGTAACTGAAACAACAGCGCCAGGAGCTGCTTACGCTCTGTTAACATATTTTTTATCAGCTTGTTACCGCGACGCTCTTTTAATGTTTCTTCCACCATCTCCTGACTCCAGCACTGATTCCCAAGACTTATTCAACCTTAACGTCCATTATCTGTGATCCGCCCGCATGAAACAACATGCAAACTTTGGGCAAGACCGTCTGCAACAACGGCAACTGCTGGTGGGTGAGAAAAGACACCGCGGGTTTTGTCGCTTGATGGCATTGATGGGGTTTGCAATTCCAACCGTCTATCAATTGCATGTATAATATTATACTTACATAATCAATTACTTCTGACTATTATTTAATCAAAGCTTAACTATTCTCTATCACCCATGAAACCTCAATAAATGGAAATCCCCGGTTACCAAATTCAAAAGAAAATTGGCCAAGGTGGCATGGCTCAGGTGTTCCTGGCCATTCAGGAATCGCTGGATAGACCGGTGGTATTGAAGGTTCTAGACTCCGAACGCATCGAATCCGAGCAATGGACGGAGCGTTTTCTGTCTGAAGGCAGGCTCATCGCCTCGCTCAATCATCCCAATATCATTACCATCTATGACATCGGTCTGGCCGATGACCAGTTGTACATCTGCATGGAATACGTCGAAGGCGGCGATTTAAAAAAACGCATGAAATCACCGATGCTGGCCAGCCAGTGTCTGGACTATCTGATTAAGGTCGGTGAGGCGCTGGACACTGCCCACCAGCACGGCATCGTGCATCGCGATGTCAAGCCGGCCAACATCCTGTTCAAAGACCAGGAAACCCCGCTGCTGACCGATTTTGGCATCGCCAAACAAATCGACAGCGACCTGGATCTGACCTCCACCGGCATCTTCCTCGGCAGCCCGAACTACGTCAGCCCGGAACAGGCCGATGGCGTCAAGGTCGACGGCCGCAGCGACATCTACAGCCTGGGCTGCATCTTTTATGAAATGCTGGCTCATGAAAAACCGTTTGTATCGGATTCCGTAGTAGAGATTGTCATCAAGCACAAACAATCGCCAATCCCGGAATTTCAGGATGAATACCAGGTGTTTCAACCCTTGCTGGATCGCATGATGGCAAAGAAGCGCGAAGACCGCTTTCGCAACTGCCAGGTGATGATTGAATACATAGAGGAATTGAAAGGCACCTACATCAAGGGGTCGAACAAACCGGCGTCGGAACTGGAAGCCACCGTCGCCGAGCGCATCGATGAGCCGGTTCCCACCGTCGCCCCGGAAAAGAAGAGCATGAACCCGCTGTTGATGGTGCTGCTGATCATCGCCTTCTCTATCAACATCATCCTGCATTTTGTCGAGCGCAGCCTGTCGCTGGAGGATTACCGTCCCTCGATTACCGAACAAGCAAATATACCCAGCACCCGCATTGACCTTGAAGTCCAAACCGGCGTCGATACCCTGGCCAGTGACTCGACCAACAGCCTGGCCGCCGATTCGGCCTCGCCAGCCGTGCGCAGCGCGCTGCTGTGGCTGGGCAAACAGAGTCTGGAAGAATTTAAACTGACCTATCCGGCAAAGGACAATGCCTATTATTATTTTTCCAAGTTAATAGACATAGAACCGGGAAATCAGCAGGCCAAAGACGGGATTAAAATGATCGCCGAGCGCTACGCGATCCTCGCCGAGAAGGCGCTGGCGGACAACGATTATCAAAAATCCGCAGCCTACATCAACATCGGTTTGCAGATAGACCCACAAAACGCCTCACTGCATTCGATACGTTCGTTCCTCGCCGAACTGGAAAAACCCTCATTCTTTGAGGCCATACGCAGTATGTTTACCGGCAAACAGGGTGCCTCTTAAGGTTTGATGTTAGGTTGCAGGAAATTACATAATGTAATTTGAGTGGGACACAAATAAAGCCAGAAAAAATCTGGCCAAACATGGAGTTTCATTCCAGGAAGCCTCAGAAGTATTTTCTGACACTTTTTCTTACTCTGTACATGACCCCGATCATTCTGAAGAAGAGCCTAGATACTTGATTTTTGGTAAGAATCTATCCGAAAAACATCTAGTTGTGTCCTATACTGAACGTAGTGGTAAAATCCATATCATATCAGCAAGGCTAATGATGCCTAGAGAACGCAGAATCTATGAGCAATCACGAAGACACTTTAAGAGACGAATATCCTGCCGAATTAATCCAATCCGGTGTGCGTGGCAAATACGCCAAAGAATATGCCAAGGGTACCAATGTGGTTCTTATTGAATCCGACCTCCATGAAATCTTTCCTGACTCTGAAGCTGTAAATAAGGCATTAAGGGAATATGTCAATTACAAGCAATCCGCAACCTAACAAGACACGCTAACGAGTGCCTGTTAACTCAATCGTTCAACAGTGCCTAATTGTTGATAATTTCCCGGGCCTTTTGTTTTTGCGCCTCTTCCCAATCGAGGATCAATTGTTTCATGTCCTCCTGACTCAGGCCCGATAGATCGGTAGGCACGACCTCTTCCTCTACAAGCTCTTCTTCTGCCAGTTGTTGTTCGACAGCCTGTTGCTCTTCGACGCTTTCGTCTAAATCGTCAGCCAGCGACCCGACCTGCTCTTCGATCAGCGTATCGCGTTTGGTGAGGATGGACCTGGCCTTTTCCCGCACACTCTGCTCATTGGCAATATCGAACGAACGTTGCCGTAACAGCTCACGCTGTTCTTCCGACACCCGTATGCCGGTATCGTCGACTAACTGGCCGGACTCAAACACAAACACCCGCGGCCCACGTTCACCGGTGCGATACCAGGCAGGCGGTTTGCCCGACAATTGCGTGGTGCCGGTCTCGGCATCCAGCCATTGATACATTCTGGCCTCGGCATGGAGTGAAAACACAGCAAGCAACAGGGCGCTGCAACGTAATAGGTTTAGCATAATGTCGTTCCAAATCTGACTTGTTTAAAACCATTATAGCACTGACCCGGATACTTATCTCAATGCCCATCGGCCAGCAGGCGGCGCTTCGACAAAAAGTGCGCGGCATCAGTTTTGACGATTCCGCTTTGGCCATAGTTTGTTTTAGAATAGCCACTGATGAATACCGCACTCGAATTCAATCAGGTCAAAAAAAGTTACCCGAATAACCCGGTGCTGGGTGGCATCGATCTCAGCGTCAAGCAGGGCGAGTACCTGGGGCTGGTCGGCGTCAACGGTGCCGGCAAAACCTCATTGATAAAATGCCTGCTGGACTTCGCTCTGGTCGACAGCGGTGACATCCGCATCTTCGGTGTCGACCACCGGGCTACCGAGTCGCGCAGCCATCTGAGCTACCTGCCGGAAAAATTCTTACCGTCGTATTATCTGACCGGCCAGGAATTCCTTGCTTACATGCTGGCCTTGTACGGCGTCGAGTATCAGCAATCCGCCGTGTTAAGCATGCTCGAGACGCTGGACCTCTCTGCCGACAGCCTGCAGAAGACGGTTGGCGAGCTGTCCAAGGGCATGGCGCAGAAGCTTGGTCTGGCGGCCAGTCTGCTCAGCGATCGAAAGTTACTGATACTCGATGAACCGATGAGTGGCCTCGACCCCAAGGCCAGGGCCTATTTGAAACAACATCTGCTGGACATCAAGGCCGAGGGCAGAACCCTGTTTTTCAGCACCCATTTACTTGCCGATGTGCTGGCGCTGTGTGATCGCATGGCGATACTGCACAATAAACAACTACGCTTTATCGGCAGCCCGGAAGAATGTTGTGAACGATATTCCAGTGATGATCTGGAGCAGGCCTATCTGAGCTGCATTTCGCAATAAGCGCCGTTGAGCAGACAACAGGTATAGAATCTGCCGTTCAACAGCTCAGCTTCAGCGCAGAAAGATCTGATACTCGTCTTCAATGATCTTCAGCATGATGCGGTAATACTCATCATCGGTCTCATGATAGAGGTTCTCGAATTTCTTCTGTGCCTCGACCCAGTTTTTGCCCAGATAATAGGCCATGGCAATTTCGTGATTCTGTAACAGCTTTTCCATGCTTTCGTCTGCCGCGCCTTTTTTACACATGGGCTGATAGATCTTAATCTTGTGATACTTGCCTTTGACGGCGACATGGTCCAGCTCGCGGAACAGAAAATCCGTCGCCTCCTCCGCAGTGGTCTCGGAAACAACGGTAGGCACATGATAAAACCGCGTCAGTTGTTCTATTCTGGAGGCGGTGTTGACCGCGTCGCCGATCACCGTGTAGGCGATACGATATTTGGAACCCATATTACCGACGTTCATCAGCCCGGTGTTAATGCCCACGCTCATGTGCGGTGCCGGCCAGCCGCGCCGTTGGAAATCCGTGGTCAGGCGTTTGATGCGTTGATGCATCTGCAGCGTCGCGGCCACCGCGCGGTTGGCGTGATCCGGCTGGGACATCGGCGCGTTCCAGAACGCCATGATCGAATCGCCCATGTACTTATCGATGGTGGCATCGTGCTGATACAACACCTCGGTCATCTCCGTGAAATAGGCATTGAGCAGCGCCGTCAGTTGTTTGGG
>JBCEWB010533688.1:8561-18827 GCA_039654565.1 Peronia peronii | reverse complement strand
CCAATATTCGGACATGTGTCCCTGTATTGGAATCCGTGTAAAGGGACACGTGTCCGAATATTGCCAAACCAATAAACGGACACGTGTCCCTATATTATAATCCATTTATAGGGGCACGTGTCCGAATATGGCCAGCCCGTTGCCGTTATGTTGATCTACCAGATGCTGAGTGGGACCAGATTACGCAATGAGTATGGTAATTCAGAGGGTCATTTTTCAGGGCCTTGTCTATCATGTTCTTGTTGAAAATTCACTTAGTTTAAATTACACAGAGGAGACTCTTGGGGAACTCCAAACTGCTTGAAAACTTTAACTTTAATTGACTTTATTGAAAAACGCTGAAACCAGGACTATACAAAAAAATTTGAAGAAAAAAAAATATTTTTCACTGGATAATATGCTTATCATTCAGACTTACAAAAGAAATATAATGAAAATTGTTAGCAATGCTCATTTGGTTTGCTATAGAAAACAGGAGAATTGGAGCAGAATTCCTTTCAATTTTTAGGTGTTTGTTGTCTGCTGCATTTCAACTGGCGATGTCAACATGAAAAATTAAAACTATCATCATCTTAAGCATCTTTTGGTCAATTTTAGAAACCAAAAAGTAATAGTGAAAAGGCCATTTTTTGCAGGTCTGATTGTTTTCTTACCTCGGAAAGTGATTTAGACGGGAAAAAAACTCACAGAACTATTCGCATGACATCTCCTAGAAAATGAAATGAGAAATCACGCATGCGCAATCACAAAAAAACACAGATGTAAACACAGAAACACACCAGGCGGCGAAAACTGGTGCCTTGAGGATACTGTCTCAGTGTCTGTTCCGCATAGATTATTTTCTGTTTGTAGTAGTGTTGGTTTACGCACAAAACCTGCAATTTGCACAACTTTTATTATCATTATTAAAAATATTAGCAAGATGAATTTCTAATAGTAACAAAGCCGAAATATTTATCGCAGTCATGTGATAATATGTCAGTTTTGACATGCCTAGATCAAGATCTATTGCTGCAATGTAAGATTTAGAATCTGATCATAAAGTCCGGAGCATGGGACTAAGTCCTAACTCCTAGCTAGATCTAATATATAGTAGGCTGAAAACATCTCCTTCACCTATACTGACATTATTTTTGTATTTTTCTGTACTTTTGTTTAGAGTATTATACTCAAAACAAAAGTACAGAAAAATACAAAAATAATGTCAGATATATAGATTCTCTACACACACACATAACAGATCTATAGGGGAAAAAAGTTGTTTTAAAAAAAAAACAAAATTAGGGAGCACCTGAGATTAGAACTCACTTTAACTGTGCTAATGTACATCTAAACAATGTCCAAAAATATTTTATTGCAACCAGGTGATGGGTGGAATCGAGCTGACAATGCGACAACAGTGACTGGACCCCGTTTATTTATAAGTCCCGTTTTTTCTTTTCATTTTTCAGCTGATGTTATACAACAACAATGGACACTCCCCTCAACAAACAAGGTCCTCGGCGAAGGCTGAAAAAGATAATGAAGAAATCAAGAGTGAATCTGCATGCATCAACTCAAAATTTATATCAAAGGAAACTCAAGTCTGCTATTAATGTCAGCTGTGAGTAAAAATCCAGCAATTTATTACTATTGTTTTTTTATTCAGGATAAAATTTAACTTTTCTGATTTTTTAATTTTAGTCACTGCAACAGTACTGATCAGCCTTTGGTAATTGAGATCTTTGTAAAGCACATTAGTCTAAAATTAATACCTTGTTGATGAAATAAAATTTGGGCTCTGCCTTTTTACAAGTTAAAAAAAAGAACAGTACAGAATGTTTCTTGTTATCTTGAAAGACATGAGGCAACCTGAAGTTCCCACAAAGACAATATTATACATTATGCCCGGAGTGACCCTCAAGTTTTTCTTGAAAAACATGGAATTTTGCACAATAAGTCTCAATAATAAAGTAAAGAGACCAACACATTCCACAAAACAGCTCATGCTGATTTCCTACCCATTTTACCATGCAATTGTAAAGTGTGAACTGAAAATGATGAAAACTGTTATTTTGACACAGGTTTCAGTTAGTGACACAAGATTTTCCCCACGTTATGGCAAATGCTCTGAATATAAGACCAGACACTCTCTTCTTCGCATCACTAAAAAATGTGTGCCAAGCCGCGCCCCCTCCCAGCATGTACACAGGCTTCCTCACATCATTAAAAAATGCATGCTACATCACTTTGCATTACTTGTTTTGTATTCAAGATCTGGATCATTGTGTGCTCTAACTCATCTTTCTGGATCTTTGTGGGAAAGCGAGAAAATCGCATGCCATGGTTCTTGAGTTTTATAATCAATGCCTGCACACCACTTCCTTTCTTGGTTTCATGATTGCCGCCACTGTTGTTTACAGATCTGTACACTCTTGACTGCAGGGGGCGCTGCATGTCACAGTAAACACAAAACTGGCCTAGTGCCCCGTCTTATCTGTGTGATGTCTTTGGTTCCCAGTCTGTGGAGATTAGGTCACTATCTTCACTTCACTTTGTCTGTGACATTGTGAGTGTCCACGCTCAAGAGAGAGTTAATCTGTGTTACACCTGGAAGACAAGACAAACAGCTGGAAGTGTCCTGTTACATTGCCTACCAGTTGTTTTTTTATTCTGTCTCCTATCATTGTGTCGTAGTGAAAATGTCAGTTTGTTGTATGCTCACATGCTTATTCCATGACCCCAACAGTCTGTTCCCTAGCCATTGTTTCCTTTTTTGTCTTAAAAAGAAAATAGTATGTATTTGTTCCTGGGACTGTCCATGCATCCAAGTGACTTTCTAACTGCCATTTTTTTTGCTGAGAAATACAGTTTAGAACTCACTCTTTACTGAAGTCTAAATTGTCTACTTGAGTTGAAATCTTCAGTGGGCAAATGTGCAGTTTACTATATGTATAAAATTGTTTCAGTAAATTCAACCCGCAATGTGCGCACTCTGCAAGCCAACAATCGATCCCTGGCTTCCAGTCTGGAGAAGATGCGACAAGATTTCCGCCAGGCCCACGACCATTACACTCACCTTCTGGAGAAGAATCATGACCTAAGGGAGAGAATCCTGGAGCTGGAACGACTAGTGGAGGCCTCAGCGTCAGTCATTGAAGAAGAAGTGAACAAGAGAGTGGAGGTAAGGCATTTGTATATGCTGAAAGATTCAGAATTGTGGATCAGTCAGGGATGTCAAGCCTCCAACTTTAGTCGAAATTTTAATTGTTTCGGTCGTCACCGATTTTTCTGTTTTTGGCTGATCAACTGTCTACTTTTGCTGAGTCCATGAGGCAATCAAAGGTTTAGTTTTACACAAAAAAAATTACTATGCAAGTCCCGCACAATAACAGTGAAACCAGAAGTAAGATAGAATTTCGTGCATGCTTTGGACAAGCACTGAGCTATTGTTCAGCGGCTGTTTGAAGATCGAGATCGAAGTTTGTAGAGCTTAATTCTTCACATATACTCGAGCGTCCACATGAGAGCAGATGGACAATCAGCACTTCAGAGTACCGACAACAACAAACAATACATTCATGATCATAGAAAGATTAATGTAAGAGGACAGCTGTTCGCAGTCTAGATCTAATTACGCTCAGTGATTATCAAGACGGCACTGCCTGTGGGATCTTTTAAATTTTTGGAATTTCCACCAGTTGTATAATCTTATTATCTCACACTCAGGTTCCTGTAGAAACTTGGGAGCTTCTCTCAAAACAATGCAAACTTCTCCTGGCATGGAAAGTCTAGATTTTTCAAGTGTCTTATGCAACCGAACAGCGTCCAACCGTTGTGATAAAGGGATGGGGGGAGGGGGCAAAATTTTCCAACTTCTTTGTGAAAACATTTGACATACATGATGATCATTGCCCTATTTATTCCTGCCCAGTCAGCCTTCATCAAGATCTCGCTTTTCATTCTAATTGAGCCAACTGTGTTGTTTCTTTTTTGGGGGGGGGGGTGGGAGGGAGCAATTCAGGGCTGCCCATAGAGAGGATTTCCAATATACCCTATGTGATGTCAACTTTAGTGTTGGTACTAATCCAAAATGTAATCGGACAAATCGTCTTGAGTGTAGATGGTCACAATATACTCCACAAGAAGAGAATCACAGAGTTTTCATTTGAGGTTGATATTTGTATTTCTTAATCTGGTTAATCTGAAAACCTGTCAAGGAAATCTGGGATCAGGAAAATCACTATTGTGTGAAAAATTCTTTTGAAATCTAATGCTATATTTATAGTGTTTCTTATGATGCCATCTATAGAAAAAAAAAAGATTTAACTGCCTGAAGAAAGTGAAAGCAGCAATAGATGTGTTGAGGACAGAGAGGGGCTGCTAATGTTGGTGAATCTGTTCCCAAAGTTTGTGTGTTATGCTTGCGCTGCATCCAAATTTGATTATTAGTAAAAGTGTTTGTGGACATTTCAACCAAATCCAGCGGCTGTGAATTTCATTTTGTCACCTCAGAAACGCATGCAGCATGTCAGAAAAAAGCTGGCCACCCTCAACACTCACACAACCGGATTTCTGGAGACCCTGATGGAACTGTCTGAGATGTGCTGCAGCAGAACTTCCTCCAGCTCCTCGTCCATTGAACGTAACAGTTCCAACAGCCAGGTATCGGTACAAGATCAACGGTTGTCTTCTCCGGGCTTCACGACCTTGAGGTAATGTTAAAAGACTACACAATTACATTCAGAACTTTTTAGTCGTAAATTAACTGGGGAAACAGGTGCCACTAGCAATCAATCAGGGATGTCAAACTTCTGACTCTAGTCGGAATTCTGACTTGTTGGTCATCGCCGACTTCTCTACTTTTGGCCGATCAACCGTCGACTTTTATTGAATCCACAAGGCAATCGCAGTTTTATAATAATTTGCGATACAAATTCATCACAATGACAGTGAAACTGGAAGTACGAAAGAGTTATCTTCATACCTCGGAGGATAGTCGTAGACTTTACGAATGGTGTTGGCGAAGATTTCGGGACAAATCCAATGGGGTTTCCCACAGAAAGTCAGCTTACAACCAGGAAGTGGGGCAAATATAGGACATTCGCAGTCTCTCAACTAGCCAAGGTTGGATAAGATATCAAATGCTTTTAACATTGGAATTTGGCTTAAGTTGTTTGACACATCAAGCAGGGTAGGAATGGGCTAATTTATGCTTATGCTATTAGTTGGAACTGTCACTTTCGCCTTTAGGGTGTCAGTCTTACACTCCAAAATACTATCTGTGTCCAATTTGATGCCCAGACTCTCATCACTTCGACACAAGTCAACAAGGTCCTGCTTCATAAAACCATTTATCTCACGCTCATAAATAATCTTGTAGCTCTGAACAAGATTTGATCTTGAAGTCCACGGTCACAATGGAATACAATAATTTCATAAAATACTGATGACTTAACGACAATCAAGTACATCAACACAATAACAATGAAGGCTAAGCGCCATTGTTTGCATGATTTTGCCTCATTTCCGGTAAGAGCCGGAAGTCACTGATTTCGGCCAGAAGTAAGTCAGTCTCTTTTCTATGTAATTATTAACATTAGTCATTACTATTGTTATTTGGAGAGTATCTAAGTTCAATTGGCTGCGAGTCTGTCATTCAAAGAGAAAAGTTTTCATCATAAATTTCCTACCCAGAGTAACAGTCAAGCCAAGAAGCGAGACAAACTTCTTGGGTTGATGGAATTCCCCAAAATATTGGTTATCTCTATTTTTATACTCTGATTTAAAAAATGCAAAACTGCCGCTGAAAAATCAAGCAGACTGAATATTTTGGGCGAAATGATAGGTCGGAAATAATTCTTTCGGTTTTTGCCATCTACACTGGGGTTTTATCGTGCCTTATCGTTTACCATTTTGGTTGATGCCATCACTTCCACATGTATGTGTGAGGGCCTGACAGATGTGTTTGTGGAACATTGACATTACCAGCTATACAGTCCAGGACTGTGTGAGCTTATGAATAAGGGATGACTTGGGTTGTTTTCCATGTCAGTTTACAGAGTAAAGCAAATAGGTAATTTCTCACCATGTCACCTAAACGTAGGGCTTGTCGTTCCCACTTTTGTCAAATTGTCATCGTGATAGGCATAGCCCATAGTTCAACAGACATTCCTTCAAAAGGTACAGGGAACTTTATCTAATAAGACCATGCGAAATTCCATATTCAAAGATGAAATTCTCTTGGATGCAACAGAAGTAGCAAAAATGAAAGGCCACATGGCTGATTCAGATCTTCTGAAGATGTCTGCAATCAGAAGACGGGAGGGTAATATCTAATGGTCGCTTTGTTTTATTATATCATATTGAATCGTAATTTAAAAAAAAAAATAAAAAAATTCCCCCCCCCCCTCTTGGCCCACCCAACAAGTTCTGTATTGACCAGCAATTGAGCTCTCAAGAGTAGAAGTGGTCTATGATTATTACAAATGAAAGCTGTAGCAGCCAATGTATCTGTTAGTTGACATATCAGATAGCTCTCTTGTGCTCTCTTTGTCATCGCTAGAGCACTTGTATGTTTCTCTGTAGAAACCAGCCTGTCATGGGTTGGCCCATCTGGTCTGACGAGGATGAGCTAAATCCCTGTGGTCACTGGAATGATATTGTCAGTCTACACGAAGATCCTATAATATCATTGTAAAAACATGGTATATGAAGTGGTTGAGTCTAGCGATTCTGGCAGGTTGTGAAAAATCTGTAGTGGGGATGGTCTGTGTGACGGGTGGAAAAAATGTCATCTGTATGAAATTGACATGTGTTTTGAGTACAAAACCCTTCCTCCCATCATTGGCTCTTTTCAAATGTTATTCTGTGTGAAGGAGGAAGGAAAGGGATGATGATTAGAGGGAGACATTGGTCAGTAACATCAAAGATGCAATAGCGATAAGATCGGACACTCTCTTCTTGGCATCATTCAAAAATGTATGCACAGCCACACCCCTTCCTAGCGTGTACACCAGACCTGCCATTTATTTTTCCCCACAGATTCCTGTCCTTCCGATTTTTTCGATTGCCTGCACTGTATTCCGATTTTTTTTTTTGTTGTTTCGCCGACATTGGCCCGGCTCTGCCTGTTTTGCACTGTCTCGATTTCGTTTTGCCAGAAGTGCCAGGTGATATTTTAATTTTACATCGCGTCAGCCTTGTGAACTCCGGTTTCGGTTCTCTGTCTTGCAATGGCTACCGTCACAGCGACTCTCATTAGTTACTGCCTCATCCGTTAAAGAGCTAAATTTATAATATCTAGTACCAACTAGATCTACATCAGGAATAGGCAAGCTTTCGGCTCCCGCGGAAAACCCAATTCAGGTGCTTTGTACAACAGCCAACGGCTCCTTTGTTTAGATCTAGAGCCTAGATGTTTGACATATTTTTATTCCTTAGGGTGGGTTGATTTGGTGTTACAGTAGACTTGGATCAGTTAGATGAAAGTCTAGTCTTTTATTTATTTTATTATTATTCAGAAATAATAGGGTATTAATATTATTGAAGAACTAATTTTAAAATTAGAGTCTAGATCTACACGGGATATAAATCTGTAGATCTAGACTAGATTTTGAACATAAACATGATTAGCAGTAATATTACCTCATTGTTTTGTAGGATTCCGATTTTTTTCGGCCAAATTCAGATTTTTGAGAGTTAGGATACTGATTTTTGGGGTTGGCAAAGTGATCATGATCTGATCATAGCTTGGCCCACGATCACTCGTGTAGTTCCCTTTTGAACCTAGATCTTTAATTAACCGTGGTGTCCCATCCCGCCCCTCGTTTTATGTTTTCACTTTGTCCGTGTGTTGTCGACCACGATGTAAACGATGTAGATTCATCCTGGGATCTTTCACTCAAAAGTCTGGTCCGATGTCGACGGCCTGCTTAGCTTAAAATATAATTAGGTCTTTACGCGTACGCCATTGGACAGAAGACGACGGGCTGCCCATAACGTGCATCATCATGTAAACCTACTGGTCTTGTCTGCTGACTGTATATAAGCGGGATGAAAAAAAAAGATCGAGTCTCGGTGATTCCGACATAATTTTGTTGTGAAATTTGACCGGCCTGTCATTCTGTTCATATGTCTCTGCCAGCACTCAGGACGGAGGTTGTCTCACTCACGGGCTATTTTCTGTCTATGAAATAGCTATTACGTCTACTTTTTGTGATAGCCATCACTATCACTGCCAGACTTTAACCGCTTCACTGGCATGCATCATTTGTAATCCAGTCAGTTTTCCTCTCTCCATCCACTGCTATCCTCCACCGCACTCAGTCCCGCCAACTGTGTGAACCCACCGGCACTGTCCTCTACTTTCCCACGGGCAATCAAAATCCGTTGTTCAATATTACTTATTATTACATGCAGAAGCAGATAGGTGTGAAACGCCGGTCAGCGTTTAGAGCATTGGATCAGTTCAAAGGGAAAGCGGGGATTTGGGTGGTGGGCTGACCGTGAACCTACCACGTACTCCCCTTCCCACCCTATAGTGAAGCGGTAGCTGGCCTTCTCCTTCAGAAATTAACGACGGCACAAAAGAATAGAAATTTGTGCAATGAATTTTCTAAACTTTTGTGAATGGTGCAAAATGCACTCTACCTATACTTGAAGTAAAGTAAAACTGTTCACTATGTTATGAATCTGCAAAGAATATAAGAAATGCAGATCTAATTTATTGTGTAATATTTATATTGAATGAAACCTTAAGTTCACATGCGGATTTTCTATTGGTTTGTTATGTAATACATAGTAATTCTAGGTAGGAACTATGGATCAGTAAATTTCCCTCCTTTTCCCTGATTTTCCCTCCTTTTTGAGTCAGATATCCCTCCTCCGCTGTTGTGAGGGTAGACAGGTCTGCATGATTCTTGATTTTGTGAAATCAATGCCTGCCCACCACTGCCCTCCTCTTCTTGGTTTCATGATTGCCACCATTGTTGTTGACAGACTGTACACTCTCGGCGTTTGGGGGCGCTGGATGTTGGGGTAAACACAAAATTGGCCAAGTGTCCGGTCTTATCTATTGTCTTTGATAACATGTGCAGCGTAGGCTTGCATTGTGTCAGTTCAAAGCCTTGATGGAGTCTGATCGACACAAACACCCATAAGCTGGGTGCTAATATTGGCCATCCAGATCGACAAGCTTGCACTGGTTATGAGTAGGTTCTTTGATCCCACCTGCAGGCAGTGAAAGCTGCCATTGGTGGAATGTCTCTCAGTGAATGCCATCGTCAACGTTCCAGGGTGACATCTCTTCTCTCTCTCCTTGCTCCTGTCTTCTATCCCGCTCTCTTTCTCTCTTCTTCTTGACGTGTAAACGTATCTTACCGTGTTTGGCACAATACAGCCGTGATCGTGTTGATGTGCTGTTAACCCCAACACAAACAAATGCTGCTGAGCATTATAGCCCTGAGGCTGGATCGCAGTTCTAGAGTTATTATGTAATGCTAAGATGAGTTGTACTGTGTGTTGTTGGGGGACGCAGTGGCTCTGTGGTTTGGCGTCTGCTCACGGACACTCGCGGGTCCTGCATCAGGGGATGAAAGGACACAAAGATCGAAAACCTGCATTTTTTCAATGACTCAACGGTCCCCTGGCTTTCAATGGGTAGGGAAGCCTGACATCTAGTCTTCTTGGATAAGGGCGAATATATTTCTGTGTACGTTACGCACGTTAAAGAACCCTTGGCAGTTCAAAATCGATGAAAGGGTAGGCTGTGTGCTGCTGTCCGGGCAGAATTTCAAAATTCCAAATATCTGCCCACAAAATTTCTCAGCAGAAATTGGCAACTCCTAAAAGCCGAGATAATCCGACTGTCTTTGGGTTGAAAGGCTTAAGAAAAATAAGAAAATGAAACTGTGTGTTGTTCTGAGATGATTCATGCACAGTAAGTTTGCCTTGCTGTCACCTGAGAGACTGCTCGATGGTGTCCTATTCGAGGTGAATACCGAGCCCCTAGCGCACGGAGTTTGTGGGATGGGGTTAGGTTACTGACCAACCAACGGCATCTTTCAGCTTGTTGACAATCCAGATTGGCAAAAAAAACAAAAAAAACAGCCGTAAAACAATGGGAGACTTATCAGCTGGTTGCAAATATAGGGAAATAAAATATCCAGTCCTTCACCCATTCGAAAAGGCCTTTTTTCTGGCTGGGGGGGGGGGGGGGGGGGGACAAAGGAAAAAAAGGGAGGGAGGAGGGAAAAACTTTTTTTTTTCCACAAAAAACCATCGAGA
>JBCEWB010533577.1:0-18828 GCA_039654565.1 Peronia peronii | reverse complement strand
CGTTGAATGACCATTGGTCAAACATGTTAGAATGGACATATCCACTTTTTGATACCATTTTTATACACAGAAAAGGTAGGACTTTTAAGAGAAAACAAAAACCCAAAATTGCATTTTTTGAGCAAAATCCATATTTCAGGACCCCCCTCCCCCCCCAATGCATTTTCAGGGTACAATTAAAGATTATGAAGTTACCAGAAGTCAGTTTCTCATCTTACAATGTGATCATGCTCTAATGAGGGGCATGAACTTTAATGAGACATTGCCAAGGGCTGCACATATAGACAAAAATGATAGAAATCACCTTTTCAAACAGAACAAAACAATTTTAATAATAATTTTTTTAAAAAAGCACTACAATTTTGCAGACTAATGAATGCACTGGACTGGTATTCTTTCAAAATTGCCAATGTAACTGAGACACATGTTCTACACTATTAATCAAATGATGAATACTGCACATTTAATAAAACTGACTGATGCCACCATTCAGCTTAAAACTTGAGAAAATTGTGATTTAAAGTTGAACAGTATTTCATGCTAGTTTCATGCAAACATATTTTATAATAAGGAAAATGAGGCAAAATGTATATACATATATATTTATGCCAGCAGGCTAGAAACAGCAGGGTTTCATATCATAGCATCACAGCATGAGCAAGGCCAAGGAGAAATATGTGAAGCTGCCATTGATTAGAAACTGGTGGATTATCAATGGCAAAGAATAAAATAATACAAAAACAATAAGAGAACAACAGCAAATGAAAGCAGTGATCCATCATTGAGCCAGAACTGTAATAAATTGAGGAAAGTGAGACGTCAGACAGAAGAAGTCATAATGAAAACTCACAGTGAACAAAACAAAATTTCTTTAACTCACTGGAGACTGGACCTACAGAAATTTTACATACACTGGAGACTGGTGTTTTCAGGGTGTTTTTAAAAAATCGCCAAGCAGTTCAGAATTGTTCAATTGCCTTGTTCTTTTGACATAATAAACTTCAAACAAAGCACAATGCAATAAAACAAACAGAAATACTGTATGTTGAAAACTTTTTTTTTATGATTTAATAAAGATTACCCATGTTTTGACTTTTCGGAAAATTTTCAGACTCATGGTTGATATGAAATAAAAATGTGTTTAAAAAAAATCAAAACATTTCTTGTTGCTTTTTGTTTTGTTTCATTTCTTTCAATCAACAAATCTTGGCCTTCGTTTTTTTTAGAGGCCAAGGCACAGCACTGCGCTTTTGTTTTCGTTTCCCAATGCACTGCCTGGGTCACTCAGAGTGACTTCCCCGTATCAGCCATAACTCAAAAAGTATAACCCTGACCTCCGTGAAACTTTGCACGAAATAAGACAAATGGCTATACTGTCGCCAGCGATGGTTCCGCCAGCTCTTGGCGGATTAGAGATAGAGAAAACAAAAACCTAAGACAGTCTGCCAAAGGGTGGCGGATCCGTGCACAGGAGTAACAATCAGCCCACCAAATGTTGGCGGATCCGTCGCGAGTGACTTAACTGTGAAGGCAGGAATACCAAAAATTAGAAAGTCATCCTGTAAGTATAAAAGCATATCAAAGACTTCCTCCTTGTCTTAAAAAGTGAAACATTTCCCCTGCTTTAAATCACACTATTTTTGTTGATGTTGTTCTTGTTGTTTTATTTTTTGACACAAAAATTAAAAAATGCTGATGTTCACAAGTTCATTTACCACTGAAATTAAAAACTGAAAAGAAAAACACAAGGGCACAGTTACTTCAAGTTTGTGATAAGTTTCCAACAATCTTAAGGAGTTAAAACATTTCTCTTAATGAATTTCCTTCCCCATCTTTTGACCTAAAATTCATGGATGAAATCACATTATAGAAGACAAAATATGTTGGTATACTATTACAACATCGCCTGTCTGACAAATTTCCAACAATTGTAAGAAATTAAAGATTTCTCTCAATAAATTTCCTTCTTCATCTTTTGACCCAAAAGCCATGGAGCCTAACTTCATAGGTTCATTAATTTATGATTGAACGCCACCACTTTAAGTTTCTCATGTTTCCAACAACATTAAAAGGTTAGAATTTTCTGTTTCACTCTTCATAATTTGATGCAAAATTCATGGATACCAATTTCTTTTTTGCTCATATACAGCTAAAATTACATGCTGGAGAAAACAAATGCAAGATGACCATTACTTCAACTTACTGAAAAGTTTTCAATAATTTTGAAGAAGTTAAGACCCAGCAGTTGCATTTCCTTCCTTATTTTTTGATACAAAAATTTATGGACATCAATGAATATTTGCACATCTATAACTTAATCCTGGATAAGACAAATGCAAATGTGCCAACAATTCAAATTTTAGACGAATTGAAACACAGTCAGTAGTTCTTCTCATTCTGACAATCAGGCAAAGACAGATCTGTGCAGTAAGTGACAATTCACAATTTCCAACGTGTATACAAAAAATTGTTGCTTGTCTTTAAAACAAGACTGTCTACCATACTGGGATATGCAAGCAGAAATCTGATTACAGGTGAAGAGTATAATTCATCAAACATTTGCCGCTGGATATACTGGTTTGTGCCGAATGGAAGAACTATTTTAAAAAAAAAAAATGAAATACAACTATTAACGAAGCATGAAAACTTATTCTTACATATACCTTGCTACTATACAAGCTGTTGTTTTTTTTTTTTAAAAAGGCCAAGCAACACTTTTATGTTGCATTTAAACTGCACGAAATGCAAATACTTAATAAAATATGTCATATTTGTTAAATAAATAACGCAATTATTGCATGGAATATTTAGGAAGCATCATAATAAGACATGGTTTTTCTTATTTTGAGCACTCACTGTTGCATACACATTCACAAGATTTCCACTCATTACATAGAGTGTGAGAGTGAGAAAAAAAAATCCTGATTTCCGAGTTAACACATCTTTGGAAGAGTTACATGTTGCTTTTTATTTTTTTTTCTCAGAGCTAGATACTGCTGAAAAAAAAAGCTTTTCTTATGTTGGATTAGCAAATCTGGAAAATGCCAATAGTCAGATAGCGGCAACAATGAGCTGGAGTGACATGCTCTGGCAATCTTGCTCACACATGCGAGGAATAGTTCTGCTTATGAATTGCCGTTCCCACAAAAGCTTTTATGCCAAGTTGACATGACTGGTGTATAAAATACAATCTTGTGGCCATTGCATTATGTGAATTCAGGGAAGACAGTGCAAGCGGAGTCAAATAAAGATGGCATCACCAGATATGCTCCTGAAGTTCCAACAGTTTGCCGGCGCAGTTTCCCACTCAGTACACTTCCATTGTTTTGTAAAGATTCAGGAGACGCCGGAGCACTGGTTTTCCTTTCTCTATCACTGGAATTTGGTTTTTTTGGAGGGTCAGGTTTTCCTTTGCTATGGAACTGCAGCTTGTGACCAAGCTCTCGGAATGAATCCCACATTTTGACAGATTTTTTCCCAGAGGAACCGTCTCCACTCCCAAGAGGAAGTGGTGGTAGTGGGGTGCGCTAAAAAATCATGAAGAAAACAGCTGTCCATATCATATGTATTTAGGCACAAAATGGCTTGGCATTCCGATCTCTCCATGACTAATAATCAGTGGTAGCGATTTTAAACATTTCAGTTTCACATATTATGTGTCTGTGGAACACTATCAAAATAAGTTCTCTAAAAACTGTGAATGCAATAATGGAGACAGTTACCTCTGCAAGGGATCCCATTTTACACATTTTCTTTTCCCATCTGAAATAACAACTTAGAACTGGAAAACTTTTAATATAATATGTATGTTCTTAAAAGCATATAAAGCCACTGAATAACTGAGCCACATTTTCAAGCTGGACTTTCACTGAAATTTTTTACAAATGAATCATAATTTTCTCAATAACTAACTAAAACTGGATTCCTCTACAAATTAATAGTTTGAATCCCTTTGCAAATGAATAACATAAATAAATTTACATATATTCTGAACATTACTAAAACAGCTCAATCACATGACATTCAATCACCTGAGATTACAATAATGTCTCAGATAAAGAAAAATTGATCACCATATGAATTCGATCCCAGATGGTTAATGGTGAACGAAAAATGACAATTTACATTATAAATGAGGTATGAGGTAAACAATTTGGCAGTTTTAGACAGTGTGCATTACAAGGATATCTAATCATTGAATGACCTAGATCATTTGATCAAAGTACCTTTTAATGCTATGGATTGTTACACATTGTGCATGCATATCTGCACGATTTGAAAAAAGCAGGAATAAGTGGCAATTCCTTCCTAAAAGCTGCTACTCCCACTGGTAATCTCTTTCTGCAATGTGATCTCCAATTATGCTAAGTTTAACCTTAAAAGTGTTAGAGGGGACTACAGTACGATCACGGTACTGCTTCTGTAATGATATTTTATTTAATGTTCAAGGAACAGCTGTTGAGCCTACATGGCAATATAAAACTAAGACAAGCATCTTGCTGCTGTGGTGCACATTACTCAAAAAGGGAATCAAATGCAATGAGATGAGTGAGGTTTTGAGCAGATCAGCCTTTTGATACTTCTAGGGATATTTAAGGATAAGTGCCATAGTTCGTATTGGTTTGTAGAATGTGTATGTCACTGATAACTTCAAATGCATAGGACTGTTCAGTATTCCATAACCTTTTGACATTGCATGGCATATGTATGATATAAAAATATACTATTTGTAAGGTGTAATTGAGACTGAAGAAGGCAATTAATTCAAGAATGAAAATTCTATGACTAGGATATTTTTAAGTGTTCCACATTTAACAGATACTCATTCAAGGGGTGAGCAATTACCTAGCTTTTCTCCAAATATTTCAAAATATTTGAATGAAAATTGAGCAACACTGAATTACACTAACACTCTTCCAGAAATGAGCAGCCTTCGGAGAATATATATTTTTACATACCCCTTTGAAAGTGGAATCTTATGATACTCATTGCTTTTCTATGACCATGTTCCATTATCCCTTAGCGTAATAAACTCATGCATTTCTATGAAATCTGACAAGTAATCATTGAAAGCTCTAAATGACATAAAATGAAGTCATATGAAATTGAAAAAGAGGCACAGATGCTGTTTTCCATGACTTTCAGTGATGACAAATGCATTCCATGAGTTTCCAAAGTTTCTCATCAATATTTTGAAATTACATGACTTTCTGGATTTTAAAAAGTATTTCAAAATTTTGGGCATTCTGTGACTATATGCTATGTGCATGCATAATGCTTGGATGTTGAAAGCCACAATACTTGTGGATATTTACAAATGCAACCTTTGTGAGAAAGACTTCTATATTATGTATAATGCAAGCTTTCCACAAAGAGCAGACTAAATGTTCCACTACTTTTGATTTTCTAATGAAATATTTCAATCTACAAAAGGCAATAAAAACAACCGGAATGTGAGTTTAACTGCCTCTGGTATCATGAAATGATCATGTGCAAAAACTTTTCTTTCGCATCTCTCAGTTCGATCTTTTCTGAGGGCTGTGACAACATCAGATGGCCCATTCACAAAAAGTATTTCATAAGTCATGCTGTCAGTCATTGATAAGTCCCAATTAGTCATTACAAACTATCTCTAATTTCTGAGAATGATACAAAATCAACCCTCTGCAACCCCTGAGGAACATATTTGATACAGTGTCCTGGAATGGCTTCAAAAGACCAAAAGCTGAAAAGATTGTTGGATATTTTGTATGAGGAAACAATTATAGAGCATATACTTTTATGGCAGACATAATGAGAATCTCATAGCAAAATTATAAAAATTGACCTGGTCAAGGGCAACAATAGTACTTTGTTTTAAAAGCTGGTCCAGGTCTGAGAGGACTAATACAACGTATTTCTCCTTTTATGAGACACGCATCCTGATGAAAGCAGATAATGATTAATGATTTCTTTTGTTAATCTCTCCTCTTTCATCTTATCATCTTTTTATGTCAGCCATTTGTTGGTTCAGACCTATCAGTTTGAGACTTTCTGACATGACTACAACTATGAACTAACTGCCTAATAAAATAAAAGATTGCTTAACCTCTCATGTTGATTAAACTGAACCAATACAAAATAAATGATACTAATCCTTCTCCACCCAAGGTAACTGTACACTAACAGAGGCAACTAAAGTCACTCCATTTATGAATAAGTATTGCCAAACTGTTATTACAAGAGGGCAGATTTTGTTATACCTCTAAAGTGCCGGGGGCAATATGGGCCACACCTTCTCTTCGTTGAGGGGTCACAACTGTGGGCCTCATGTCTTCATAATCATCCTTGAAGTAAACAAATCTATTCATGACGCAACATACTTCTTCACACTAAACAATGAGCAATAATATAAATAACATCACATTAAGAAATATATCTACATGTATATACCTGCATGGAATATTAAGTGGCATAAAATTACATAACTAAGTCAAAATTACACAACTAAACTAAGTGAAAGTGAATCACTGGTGACAGCAGAGTAAACAGGAAATTTCCATGTAAGAATGAGAAAAGAAAAAAAAAATTCCTGTAGATCAACACAATGTGACAACTGAGACTTGTCAAGAATAATCATTACTATGGCCAAAGCCCAGACAGAAAACCTGAGAGGATTAAAAATCATCACATTTCTTTTCTGGCATAACTTATAAAACGTGACAAAAGTAGCAGTTTGATGAAAAAAAAATTCATGATGGTCAGGGAAATATCTGTGCTATGAGTCAGTATAAATTGTTCTCAATGTAGTTTGATTTTAACCCTTTCCAATGTTTGACCTTTCTGTAGTGATACCAAACTATTTTATCTGCGGTAATGAATATTTTAATGTCAGAAAATAACTGACATAAGCAGCTGATGAGCACAATAAAAACAGCCAAAAACATGTTTGCAGATTTTTAATAAATGTCAGATATGATCAGCTGACATGGATGATAAAAATAGAACTATCAATTACACTGCTCACATTACACTGCTCACCTAGAAATATTTGGAAGTGATAAGAGCAAAGCAGGTAAATGCATCTATGAATTACATTATCAATTCATGAATTTAATGACTGATATGAGCAGCTGAGATCTATAATGAGCCACATCTATGGAAAACAATTACATTTAGAGCAATAGAGAACATGAAAACTAATAGAGAGCAAGAGAGCACTGGCTTTTGCTGCAGAAGGCAATCATTTTAGAGCTCTCAAAGTACACATTAATATATCAATTATGAAGTAATCAAGGGATGGCTAATCTGTGACCATGGCGTTATAATGTTTATATTCTGCATATAGAATAAACAAAATGTTTCATGTGACTACTTCACTCCATTTCAACTCTGCATGTTCAGAGAAAGGAAGTAAAAAGGACAGCTGAAAATGGGCCAATCACAACTCTACTTTGACACAGTTTCAATAAGAGTTATATTTTATTGTATGATAATAGATTTACACAGGGCATATGTCAAGTTAGGAAAGGAAAAAGGTGGAAAATAATCATTCATAAATCAGCAGATGATTTGCTTCAGACCCACTTTCCCAAACGAAGATGTTTCCTCGATATAATGTTACTGAATAATTTACATACTGCTAATGATTCTACTTTAGAGAGAATGAACTGTGGCATCTATGGTTGCCAATTACATTCTTCACATGAGCAGCTTGCAGGGAGAAACAGTTTCCACACAATTCATTCAATCAGTATTGTCATCTTACTGACAGTAATGAAATGAAGACTAGAGAGACAGGACCAGATATGTCCACATTTTCCACACATGGAAGAAAGGTGAAATTTCGTTTCAAAGATGTCTGTGCTTTTTAAACATTATGAAGTTACTAACTCAAACCAGGCTGTAATAAAATAGTGGCTGTTCTTTCTGATCTTCTAGGTGAGATGGTTACGAATTAGGCTAAATCCTAGGGAGGTAACACTGGAAATATAATATTAATACTGGACGTCCGTTGTTCTTCTCCCTTAATCTTCAAATGTGTTCACTACTATCAATATTTAAGAACACTGAGAAAGAGCCTCACAATTTTATGGCATCCCTCTATCCTTGACTTTGTTAAGCAATTTATTGTATTGTAAATGGGGTGGCAGCAGTTAGTAGCAATAGAACATGTGATTATAGCTAGCATGATTCAGAAGTTTTCGACCAGATTTTTGTAGCAGTCTTTTAAGTAAATAGACCTGATAATGTTCTCCATAATCCCCATTTCAATCTGCGTACAGCAAAGTGACTTATGTAATTCAAAAGACACAAGATAAAGAGTTTGCCTTGATTTACAAGGTTCCAGTTCTGAAAGACTCCGACAGCATCTATTACTATGTTGCAACATTCATAAAAATAATTATGGTAAAAGAGCAGCAAGCTAAGTTTCAATGGGAAGAGAACTTTCTGGATAAATCTGAAACCGAGGGAACTTTCACCCAGCTATACTTAATACCGCTGTAAAAAAAATCTACAAATTAAAAAAAAAAAATACAGATGTGTCTTTGCAAATTGTTTGCACAACAGCTCTGAGCCCCATAAAAATCCATGAATAATGAAAAAAAAAAAAAAAGGGAAAAGAAAAATAAAGAAAAAGAAAAGCGGACATTTCTTTTTTTGAAAATAATAAAACATATTCACAAAAACCTTGGTCTGAGAATGCTGAATCAAATAACAGAGAAATTAGACAACTGTTTGCTCACTCTGTCCTACCTGGCCTGTGCCCAATGGACTCAGATATTCAACCTCAGGTACTGAAGTCTTACGTGGTGGCCACTGCTCACAATAAAATATCAAGTGATGGTCACAGACATTTAATAGCTCATCTTTTCCTACAACAGGACCATTAACTACTCTCTGACTTTTGTGAGAAAATGAAAAATCTCAGAGAATCCAGTTCGCTTTTTGAAACAACTAGCAATAAACAGCCTTCCACTTCCTTTTCCTTTCTTTTTTTTTTTGCAATTTCATTTATTCATTTATCATTTTTTTTTCATTTGTTCATTAATTTTTTTTGTTACATTCTTTATTTTTTCATTCATTCAAATATACATTCATTCATTCATTCATTCACTTATTTTTCACTGTCTGGATTATCAATACACTATACTGTATTGCATTAGGGATTTGTTGTTTTTTTCCTGACACAAAACAGCAAATAAATAAGTGGATCAAGAATAATAATCACAATTTGAAAGAATGACTTGGCTGTTGAATGAGTGTAATTTTTTCCCCACAAACTGGACAACTTGTGAGAACACAAGTTGAAACATGTGCTAAATATAAGAGTATGGAAATATTGTCAATAAAAGTGTGAGAACTGCTGAGAGATTGGGCATTCTTCTCTATTTTTCAATAATCAGTGACGAATGTTAAAAAAAAAGTCTGGTGTCTGGTGGCAAAAGAAGTTACAAATAGAATGCAATAAGTACTGAATATTAAAAAAGACTGCTTTTTTAGTTTTTTTTTGTTTTTTTTTAAAAACATTTGGAGCAATGTTTTGCTAAAACGGTTTTGAAAAGAAAAAAAAAAGAAAGCAAGAGAATCACACATAGAATAAAATAAACGCAAAAAAAAAAACCCAAACAAAAAACAAAACAAAAAAAACACGCACAAAATGAAAACCAAACAAAAATCAAGCAAACATACAAACAAAAATAGCAGAATCACCCAGGTCCTAAATATGAGCTTGCATGCGATTTATACATATTTATAATTACAAATTATATTTACCCTTCATCCAAGCAAACTTTGATGGACTTAGCAGAGAGAGGACTCTCATATAACACAACAACAAGAAACAGGAAAATGGACACACCTACTTATAATATGATATCACTAACCCATGATTTACCTGATCAGATATTCTCAAAAGCTACAAAAAGACTATCTTCATAAAGTGATCTTTGTCCAAAAAATAAAAGATTCCTTGTGTCCCTGTCACTAATTATTTTATGGGCAGTTTGCTAGTAGTTCTGACTACCATCAAGAGCCATCAATTATTTATATCATATTAGAAACCTATGGTTTTCAACATTTATAATAGACCATGGTATGTATATGTTTTGCTGATGCAAATAAATGATTTTATTAGTTTTTCCACTTTAGAATCAAAGACTGATAAAGTCTACTCCTCTTGGCCATTATTTATTATTAGTGGCTGAATTTCTGTACAACAATATAACTAATGCAAAATGGATTTAAGAAAAAATTAAATTAATTCCAATCACCATTAAGTGACAGTTCTTACTTGTATTTAACATCTCAAGGAAACAATGAAACAACTGAACCTATTCATATAAATTCCTATTGATTTGTTTGATTAATACATATCTTGCACTGTCAAAAGTCACACAGGTGGTTCATGAAAGAGAAATGAGCTTAAAGTTTATATTTAAAAAATTCTGGCTTACAACATATGCAGAACACCTCCACCTGTAGGGGAAAGGAATAAAGTATTCATAGGTCTTGTTGTTCAACTAATATTGAATATTAATACTTACATCTGGAACATGCCCCAAGACTGGTGGACGAGTGGGCCTTGAGGGTAATGGAGGTGGGGCTGCTTCCTGAAATGAAATGTGGATTTTACCAGTGATTTACCAATGATTATTATGAACAAAATTCAAGCACATAGAATGTTGCATAACTGGGTGAAATAAGTCTGACGGGGGCTTTATCTAAAGAAGTCAGAATTTACAGAGTAAGGGGTCGCTTGTCAAGAATTATTTTTGAACTCAGTATCTCGATAGAGAAGAGGGAGTTAGTTAAGTTTATCACGAGAGTAAAATTTACCCATTCCCCTTTTCATTGGCCACTTACAAGAAAGACATGAAAAATTTAACAATAAATTAATTTCACCTGATCACACAACACATTATTATCATTACTAGATATTTTTCATGAAGCTATAAAAAAATTAAAGCCAAATGCTGTAATAAACTATATAGATTGTTGATAATAATCTTTGATTCAGATCAATTGCAAACTAAGAATATTTAGAAAGTTGAAGATTTTATTCCATCTTGTCACATACCTTTACTAAAACTATATAACAAAAAAAAACAACATTTAACTAAAATAAGGGCAAAATGCTGTAATAAACTTTACATGACTGTTGATAACAATATTTGATTTAAACTGAATGCATTGAGAATTGAACTAATGCTTAACGGGTTGGACATTCTAGTGTGTCTTGTATAAATGATTTGTAAACAATTTGCCTTATTACGGATATGGAAAAGAGATTTGCAACAAATTACACCATTATGAATGGTATCACAGTGATTCTCAGATGACAATAGGATGGATTTAGATAGAAATGTCAGTCCAATAAAGTGAATATCAAATGTGGTCATATTCAAATCTATGTAATCATGGAGACTGTCTTCATGGATCAATTATAATATATCTATTTTATTTACCTGAGCATGCAATGGTCATACAGAAATAGTGCCTAGGAATATTTCTACTGAACTTTGTAATTAATTTTGTTCAAGTATTAAAAAACATACATTGAATCTGAATAAACCATAAAAGCAAAATGGATCATAAATCAAGTAAAATGCAACAATCAAAACCTGGACTGGAAAATATTCTTTTGTTCAACATGCCTTCATCCAAATGTACTTAGATATGATTTTAAATAACAGAAGTTTACAAAAATCTGGTAATTTTCATTCTTTACAGACTATTAAAAAAAAAATCCATATGCATCTCCAGATGTCCAGATGGATAAGTAAAGTATTTGTAAAAGGCTTTTTGCTTACGAGATCATAATCGCTGTAATAAACGTCAATGAAGTGGGTCTATGCTTACTTTTACAACAGAGACTGCTGTTCACGCATGGGTCTATATAGCCATAGGCGACCACACTGTTCCAGCCGGGTGACAACCAGGACGGATACATCTGCCATGGTCAACACTAACCAACAGAGGCCTACTATTATGTTTACTGTCAATACCTTGATGATTTTCGCTCTCATTTGTTCTGTATCTCTATATCAGTTGACTTACTTTTAAATTCTGTGTGGTTTCAACTCTTCCACTCCAATGCGCTAAATATTCTGAGCGGTAACTTTTGTCAGACTCAGATGGGCCAAATACTTGACTTGATATCCTGGTCTTTTTTAGTGAAATTTAGAGAACGACCCCATCCAAACTTCTCTATCTGTGCATAAAACGTGCAAATTTTAACTGCTCATTCCATTGCCCTTCCACTGATGTATATTTTATAGCATTTTTTCTATGCACAAGGGTATCAATTTATAGCTTCCGATAATTAGAAAACTTCATCCAGAAGTGAAAAAATTCTGTAGCAAATGAATTAATCCTTATTATGATGAATTCCCATAACACCAAATCTTGAATCATGAAGAATAATAATCATATCTGACAATTCAAAAGATTCTTGAATAAGCAAGTATGCATTTGTATCTGTTAGTATAGAAATACTTGCCTTGACTGCTTTGATTCTAGTGACAGCAGAGTCCTAGATCAATTGTTTTACAGCATAACTGGTAGTGCAATTGTTATTATATGAGAGGTATCATATCTATTGTCCTTGAAAATAGAGAGGGAGATGCATGGCAAAGTTGTTGTATAGTAAAATAAGAATAATAATACGATTCTCCGAGAATGAAAATAATGTATGAATATACTGTATTTTTGTTACTACTATTATCATATCACTATTGTTAACAATATTGTGATCACTGTTAGTAGTATTATTACCATTGCTGTTATTATAACTATTATTATGATCATCAGTATTTTTTCTATTCATGTTGTTGCTACTATTATTAAGAAGTCCTATTACTGATGTTATTATCATCAATGTTGTTGCTGTTTTTTTAGTTGTCCATGCTGTTGCTATTTTTTTAATTGTCCATTCATTATTACTAACAATACCTGTCTTACTTGTTCTGTTACATTTGTGTGGCCAGACCGAGCAGGCAGAGGTGGCGGTGCATCTTCCACAGATCCTGGAAGATCATCCGGCTAGGAAAACAAAATGGAAAGAGCAAAAAAAAAAAAAAAAAAAATCATGCTAGCATTCAAGTTTCAAACATATCTGGGCCATGCATAGTCAGAAAATAAAACAAAACATTAGAAATGTGTTCTAGGACAAATGTGAGCATATTTGTGACAAAGTAAAGCAAATTAGTGATGTCAAGTAGAAATAAACATTTAAAGTGAACATGATAATTTTTCTATCACTTTCATATATTCCACATAATAGGAAAATCTAACTTTCAGGAGACAGTTAATATTTCTTTTAGAAACAGGCTGGGCAAATTGTGTCAATAGAAAATTCTAGGATGAAAAGTACTTTAAGTCCATTTCAAGAGAATTTATCTCGGAAAATATATTTTTTTTCTGAAATTATTCTTTTCCAGTAACTCCGATTTTATATTTTATGATGTTTGCACTTTAAATTTTGAGAAATAATCTGTCACTGATTTTTTTCCCCTCTTTTCTCTTCATTTGGGCTTTCTTGACTTTGGCTCAAATTTTAATGTATGAAAAGTACTTTCTACACAGAACTGAGACACAAACGTATAAACACTGTATATCCATTATGCTATGCATACATTACACAACAAAAACACAGTTAAATCCAACCCAGGCAGATGATTATTGGTTCATCTATATGACATCAAAATTTCAGACAGAATGGCTATGTTGATATCTTCCCTTTTTCATGACAATTTTTAAATAGGAGAAATGGATCTAAAAGATACATTCTTCAATATTTTTAATATTATCTATCTATTCAGGGAGCTGCTCGCCTAAACAGTAAAAATGAATGCGATAAGCACTATTTAGGTGACATATTCGATATCAATAAAGACCAATTCCATTCAATCGAAATCCAATTGTAAGGCAAGTAATGTGACATTTCCAGCATTCAATATATAATAATTTGATCAAATGCATAGTTCAATAGTGGGGATTCCAACATCAAAGAGTACAGAAATTCCAAATTCAGATTTTCACTGGCACAACTGTACCTAGACTCCTTTGACGGGAAAGTCTGACATCTAGGCTTCTGGATAAAAAATCCCCATAGAGTATGACAGGCCTTTTGAAATGTTAATTTCATGAAAGTGTGCTGTTGCCTTTTGTTAATGGACAGACTGGACAGAAATGTATATCGTTTGCAAGAGTCACTTGTATCCACTATTGATACCTGCTACTTTTTCTATTCCAGTGATAATAACATGTCACCCAAACGGTGAAAATGATAGTAAAAATGACATATCATCCAAGCCTATTTAATATGCTCAAGTTATCAATTAAAAAGAATGTAAAGAGTGAGGGTTGGGCCACTGTCCAGTCTAGAAACATCAAAGCTTTGGATCAGAACAAATCTGATATACTGCATTTTCAGATGACATAGGTCTGATGTAAAAGGAGGAATTTTGATGAGAAAATAAGACTTTACTGACCATGGGATCATAGGAGTTACCAATGAACACAACTTGGCACAAAAGAGATGGAGGCTAAACAATTTTCTTCCCAAAGTCAAGTGCATGTAGACTACACTGATTTTGTTTTCCACTGCAGGGCTGCCACCCCTCACAAAATTTAATAGTAACAGGTAAGTGGAAAATCAGTGTCAGTTGTGACATAAATTTGTAATGAGTTGATAATTTTCTGTATATGATAGAAATACTTTCTATCAGTAAGTATTCCACGTAAGCTTACCTGCATATTTGACAATCTTGGTCCTCTAATTATCTAGATTTAATTGAATCATAAAAATAAACAATTTTTGATAAAAAACATAACAAATTGTAATAATCTGCAGCAGCTATGATCCTAATGATAATAAACAACAACAACAAAAAAATCGCAATGAATTTGATAAATTCATAAGAACTGACAGCCCTGGCATTGGCACCAGCAAATCTACACATGAAAAATTTGGCATCAGGCTCATTTCACCCTGTCCCACAACACACACTGATAACATGCAGTGACAACACACACTAACAACACACTAGAACAAGGTACACTCCTGATACACCACTAACATACAATATTGCTGCAGCCAGAGTTTAGCAGTGCCATTTTGTAGGCTCATTTTGCTGCAAAGCAAATGAGAATTGAAAACCTATATATCAGTAGCTGATCTGATAATGATAATGCTTTGCACTTTAACATTCATTGAAGAAAATAAGGTTAAAAAAACAAAAAAGCAACAGGCAAACCTATATGGCAGAAACAAAACTTGTCATTTGATAAGCCGTTCCAGTTTGGTTTCACAAATAAGAACAAAAACAATTAACATTCACACCAAAAAGAACAAAATCCACACTAAAAAAAAAAAAGAACATCCATAACAAAACAAGAACAATCACACCAAAGCAAGAGCATTCACACTAAAAACAAGAACGCCCACACCAAAAAACAAAAAATATCTACAACAAAAACAAGAAGATCCACATCAAAAACAGTAACATTTACACAAAAACAACAACGTTCACAGCAAAAACAATAACATTTGCAATAAAAAAACCCAAAAAAAACCCAGGAAGGTTCACATCATCAAAAACATTATTTGCAAACTAAAAAAAGCTGCATAGCAAACAGCAACATCCATATGAAAAATAATGCAAATTGAATGTCTTACGGGTGGAGGAGGTGGCACCCTTCTCCCTGAACCTGTAGGATAAGGCATTTCTTCTGAAATCTTTGGACTGGCGACTCTGACTTTCCTGGGTACAGCTGAAAGAAAAAAAATAGAGAGACTTATAAGACTCTCGACAATAGCAGTTGGCCGTGGTCAAACATAAAGGCATCTGGCTCTCAACAAAACCCTGGGGATTCCAACAACAAAAGAGTACAGAAATTGCAAATTCAGATTTTCAGTGGCACAACTGTCCCTAGACTCCTTCCATGAAAAAATCTGACATCTAGGCTTCTGGGGAAAGTCTTCTGACATGTTAATTTCATGACAGTGCTGAGTTTTATTCGTGGACAGAAATTTATATCCTTTGCAAGGGAAACTCATGAAGATATAGTAATATGTACAGTAATGATACCAACAATCAACCACACCTTTGCTGAATAATCAAAATTTGAACACCTGAAGGTGGAAAAGACTGGAACATCTCACCATATTCACAAGAATTCATGCTTCACATCATCCTATCTTGAAAAGAAATGCTACCAATTCACTCTTTTCAATAATCACTAGAAACAGAGCACTATAGGCTAGTTCTATTCCTCATGTTTGTTCTTTATGGGACGAGGGCAGTAGTCATTGCCTTTTAGTAGATGTGCCGACTCCCTAAAACAGAATGTGCCCTGTTTACCGAGAGACATTCCAACTCCAATTCTATTTGTCACAACAGAATCAGCAAATTTGCACAAGCTTGGGCCTGGAGCAAACACAAACTTGGAGACGAGAAACAAAGGAGGCACGAGGGAAGAAAAGGAGAAGAGGATTATGGGGAGAAAGGCAGTATTTCTGATTGTAATGTTGTTTTTGTTATTTACTCGGGTGTTCCTTATTAACCCTTGCTATATCATATGACTTGGTCTTCTGTAAATTTTCACTGTTTGGTAACAAAATCAAATCATGGCTTTTATGATTTCTTACCACAGCTTTGTTTTGTTTTTTTGTTTGTTAGTTTGTTTTTTCTTCTAATTTGATTTTCTATTGTGTTGTCTGTCTTGCCATTTGTTTGCTTCGGCAATCCATTCGGAATTGAAGAAAAATGACTTGCCATGGCAAATAATTAACATGAACAGGACAGCATTCAGAACTTGATTAAATTCTAATTAAAAGAACAAGATTCCCAGCCAGGATTAAAAAAAAAATTAAAAAAATTAAAAAAATGAATACTGTGATAGGATTATTTAAACATGTACCTGTATTTGAACATATCACATCTTCTTTGCCAATGAGCAATAATAAGGAAAATCATCAAAGGGCAGAGAAGAAAGATATTCTAATATGCTTTAACAACTGGTCACCGAAGATAAAAACTAACATAATGCCATAGAAACCGTATAAATATAGTAGACATAGGACTCGAGATAACCACCTCCTGGGGTTGAAAGACATTACATAGAACGTAAGTGGCATACGAGTAAACGGAGAAGACCCAGTGCAATGGTTGGTGTATCAAAATATGCTGTCCACAGATTTCATCCACGTTGGAATGAAGATTAATCACTAGTGAGGATCTCTCACGCTCACATACATGCTCTAACAAATACGCGCACTATCTTCCCTCACTCACTTTGAAGAAACCGAAAGAACAGTGAGATCTTTAGCAGATAGAATAGATCAAAGAAATAATGTTCAATTCCTCCTGCAAGTTCTCTATGACGAACGGTGCGGGACACTAGGGCCAGGAGGGATCAGACCGTTTTCATAGCCAGAGAGAGCGAGAGACGGAGAGAGAAAGAGAGAGATCGTTTCACTAACCTGTTCTGATAAAATGTTTTTGTTTTTTCTTAATTACAGTTTAACATTAATTAACTACATGTATTATCGCACGTATTCAGATATCTTTCCTCAGTACGAAAAGGAATTCTACGCTGCATCATTTTTTCTTTTCTTTTTTTTTAAACTGCACTTCGTACACTGGCAGGTGGCAAAAACTACATAAATGTTAAGATTTCCTCAAACCGGTTTTTTTTCTTTTTTTTGAAAAGCACATTTTGTCAAACACTCCTCGGTGAAACAACAGCAATGGAAGTGATTTATATTATTTCCCGGTTGAGCTACAGGATCTGTGCAGTTTAAAATATTATATTACATGTTGATACTGGCCCCTACTCTGGTGTAAGACGTTACAATAATGGTGCTGATAGGGACACATTTCTACCAATAAAATTTTACGCCCCTGTTGTAAATGAGGGCAGGAGATAATATGGGCAGATCGTCAGGCAGGGGGAAGTAACAAAAAGTCAGACAGCTCACTGCATTTGCCATTCATCCCTGAGATAGCGTTAAACAAACATTGTGCACTGACATTTTCAGGGGCTACCACCTGTCGTGGTTGAGGGTGTATGCGTCTGTCCCTCCGTAAAAGTGATACGCAGTTCAAGTACTACCAGAAGAATAGGACTGACAATAACTGCTTTTTTTTTTTTTTTTCAGTGGTTACCTGGATAGAGAAACCCGACGGCTAAGCCTTCTCGGATAACAGTCAAAACAATCCTATTCCGGAGGTCCGAAGTGCATGTTATGCACGTACATGAATCCTTGGCTGTGAAAAATCAGTGGAAGAACAGGACCCCTGTCTAAGTAAAGTTTCCCAAACTCAAAATTTCTGACACAGAATTTCGTCTGTCCAAACTGGGCAAACAATTAAAGCGCAGATAACTCTTTTCTTAGGACTGAAAGGATGCACTATATATGTATATACTGGTACAAAAACCCGCTCTACGAACGGGGATTATTGATTAATAAAACAATAACAAAAACAACAACAACAAAAACCCGCTCTAGAAAAAAAGTTACAAATATTGTCTAATGAAAGAAGGGAACAGAAGGGGCTGTGTGCAAATGTAAATTAAGAGCGCCGAGTAAACTAACAAAACAAAAGGAGTGAAAGAAATAATGGTTACTTCCCCCCTCCCCACCCTGTCCCCTTTCATTTACAATGCTAACTTGGTGTTTACGTGACAGTATTTAAAGTTTAAGCAGTGACATTGCTTCGTGCACGTTCGTCACTCTAATCGTCCTGTCAATATCCGACAAGCCCATTCTAACGTGATTTGACAAAACGCCTTTTTCCAAAAAATGCTGTTCCGAGAAAATCGCGATTTAGTTTTCCGATC
>JBCEWB010533466.1:0-14214 GCA_039654565.1 Peronia peronii | reverse complement strand
AAAAGGGGGTTTTTTTTTTCTTCCCCCCCCCCCCCCCCCCCCCCCGGCCGCACTTTTCTGCCTTCCGAACGTACCGATAGGGTATCCGTATTTTATGACATTTGCCATAAGTTCGGTTATTAAGATATGTCTGGATGTTCATGATTTTCTTTGTTTCACTATGGATCTAGCCTACTCTAGGCCCACTCAGGTCTAGTGTGATCAGAAGGTGCCATATTCAGGTAATTTTGGTGGATATCGCTGGGAATTAGATCACGTTATTCACCAGGAAATTTCAGACCGTGGGCTTCAGTTGGAAAATTAGCTTTTTGATAACCAGAAACGTCCTGCTGGCTAACGACATTTTGATATTTTCAGTTACTTACGGGCTTTCTTTGCAATGCAATACATTTGAGGAACAAAGTGAGCAAAAACAAAAGTATGAATGTTTTGTGGGCATGTCTGGAATGCAAATACGAATGCGCAAGCTAGGCTAGTGTTCAGATCTTACATTGCATTTACTTACTCAAGAGTCAAAGATCTAGACTTAGCATCGAGAAAACACAGTCCTGCAAACATTTTGCCATTGTTAGTTACCTAGTCAAAGATCAGCACTTTGAGAATCTCGTGATAAGTAGATATATGACAGAAAGACAACACGATATAGATCTAGGTCTAGTCTCCATTGAGATCTTGTCATGATCTTTGTAAAAAAGTATAGAGCGGCGCAACTTTCCGCAGAGTAGATGTGTGTACATGTATGTTGTAAGTAAGTAAGAGAGATATAGAAATATAGATTGGGTAAATCAAATAAGACCTTTCTTTGCATGTAAACAGGGCTGAGGCATCATCCAGTGATCTTGTAATGTTCTTATGTAGATCTAGATCTATGTACATTATTACTTTTTTTTTGTGACATTTTTTTTCTCTGTGTGTGTATAGCTGCAGTTCTAGATCGACATTTATAGATATAAATAAAAGACACACAAAAAAAAAAAGAATTTTTTGATGGAGGTGAACAAGTATTAAACTGATTTCATATAGATTCAATGAGAGTGGATGAATTATAAAGTGTATTGATGAATTATAAAGTGTAAAGGTCAGCTTCATTTTTACTAGAAACCTCTCTACATGATGCTTTAACTGAATACGAGTTTGATTTAAACATGCTTTTTCCAGAGAAAGTTTGCACCTTCATCATATAGATCTCCGCAGGTCAGAGTAAGGTCATTCTTAATTTATAGATAATCACAGATATATTTAAATTGTATACCCATTGCAAGTGCTACCACCCCCCCCCCCCCCCTCCGCCACACACACACAAGAAAACAGAAAAGGAAAAAATGATGTTGATAAAAATGTGACTCATCACAACAGTTCAAGCCGGAAGGTACAAGGGCACTACCTTCTGTTTGTGGTCCCGGTCTGTTTCTACTGTGACGACCAATATTGATTATTGCCTATAACGACATGGATACGACTGCTATTATGTCTGTTTGCACGGACAAAATGATGTAGTTAGTTACTGACTGTGCTGGCATTGTCCGAGTGTTTCAAATGACTAATAAACGTTTTTGTTGATTTTATTGGTGTTGTGTTATTTAGTTTAGCATGTGGTAGGACCGTTCCATTCTAATAATCAAAATAAACTAGACCAACCCCTGGCCCTAATCTGCTGGGACCCTCAGCTGTGCATACCGCCGAGGCAACAGATACTACTTGCGAGATAACAGACACTACTTGCGAGATAACAGATACTATTTGCGAGTTGTGCATACCGCCAAGACAACAGATACTACTTGTGAGATAACAGATACTACTTGCGAGTCATCATACCGCTGAGACAACAGGTACTACTTGCGACTACAGGGTTAATCCTACGAGGGAAGTAATCAATAAATTGTTACAAATTTTTGGTATACGGAATACATTCTAACAGCCGTAAGTGACCAAGTATAATAATCGAGGCATTGATATATGCCATTTGTACGGGGACCACAAAAAGAAGGTAATGCCTCACACAGGGTGGTTTCCCACAATCGAGGTAGAAAGGTCGGGGGGGTCAAATTGGTCGAATTTTAGATTTTTGCACCAACCTATTCTTTGACCACATTTAAGCATATCAAAACATGAAATAGAACTCAAAAACTCAAAAAATTAAAAATCTTTTTTTTTTTATGGTGAGGGGGTGAGTTTATAAGCTTCTCTTTTGCAAAAAAAACCTGGCAAAACTGGGTGTACATCACAGGAGAATTTCCTGTGTGACTTAAAAACTGACATTCATTGGTCACCAGCATACTAGCCCGAGTAATTTATCCTGAAATGGTCAAAGGCTTATGTAAACAAATAGCATCACCATTCGTAGCAATGCCATAACGCCCCCTGTTGCTGCACGTTTATTGACTACCAGACATCGTGTGACCCACCAGTGACCCATAAACTGTAAAACAATGGTGAGCAGGGAGACTGAAATCGTTCGTGCGCTCAACTTGCAAAGGAATCAAATTTAGCAGATGCTGCAGGTTAGATCAAGTAGCTCTAGAAGATCATTTTTTTCAGACGATGCAGAAGAACGAGAAGCGCCGTCGACCTCTGCAGTCGGAAGGGATGGGTGAAAGAGCATACTTGGGACAGGCCCTTTTCCGCCGTGGATCTAGATCTAGAAGAAAGTAACACTATGGTAGTGGCAGTGAAGTAGATGAGGATCTGGTGATCGTTCGTTCAATAGCTTTAGGGGAGGTGGACCTGCAGACCATGGTTGACTCTGATCCTGAGCTGCAGAAGATTTGCTCTTGTGCTAACTGAAGCTGTTCATCAAGGATGAAATTCTCAATTGTCGAATGACGATAAACGGAATGACTAGTGGTAAGTACTCAAACCCTTTAACTGAGAATTAATGATTTCAGCCAACTGTCATGATGCAGGTATGCAGCAAGAGTTAGACAACGGTCGTTTTTTTTGTTTTTTTTTTCACTAATGATGATATTCCAGTTAACTTCATATCATGCAGGCTGTGTGTAGGATTTTTTAAGTGCTCCATAAAATTATTATTCCTGCATTTTGTCAATTCTTTCAGTCTCTCTCTTCTGTGTGTTGGTGTGAGCGAACTATGCAACTGGGTTTATAGACTCTTCGTTGGGCTTTGAATCAGCAACATTTTACATTGTATGTAAAGTGAAGGCATTTTTTTAAAAAGTTACTATTATTGATTTTTTTTTTGGTCTATTTAGCCAGGTGAGAAAGACTTCTACATAATGGGCCTGTTGGATGCACATGGTTTACATAAAGAGGAATTTACACAGCATAAGAGGGCATCCTGCAGAGTGCCAAGAAAGTTGTCTCGCAGGCAGTGTACACTATTGCTGGAAACCCTGTCTGCCGAGAGGCCTTTCGCTGCCTCCTTTGGTACGGGAATTTTGCTGTGCACACCAGCACATTGATGCTTGATATTTAATGATATCATCCATACCAGGAATCTAAGTTATTTGTATTTGTATCAGTGTCCTAATATACAAGCACCATCTCTTCCCTTATTAGGTGAATGTAGAGCCTGAGTTTTACAATCAAGTGCTGAAAGAATCAAAGGACACAGTGGCAGCCCATAGAATCCAGGCTCTAGGACCACATGCAGCAAACTCCGGGCACATGGCAGTGGGGTACTGCTTTGATTTTGCCACTTGCCAAGCAGCCCAATGCAGCCTGGACCTTTGTGTTTCCTCACCCTGAGGAAATGTGTTTTGTTTGGGATCCTCTCTCCAGGAATCCTTTAGCAAGTCATCTTTATTATTGATGAAGGCATGTACTGCAGGAAAGTTAAAATTCAGTGATCAATTACTGGCACTTTTTTTTTTGAAAAGTATGGGCTAGGGCAGAAAGAAGTCATTCTTCACTGTTACAACTTCAGTGGGCAAAATAAAAACAACTTTGTGTTGTGCTATTACCTGTGGCGTGTCATCCACTGTCTTGACACAAAAGCTTCTTTGAATTTTATGGTGCCAGGCAATATAAAATTTGCCCCAGACTGGTGTTTTGGACTTATCAAACGAAACTTCAGATGCATGGAGGAGCACAACCTGGGTGACGTGCATAACAATAAAAGAAAGTGCTGCAAATGTAAAGTGCCACAGCTGATTTGTCTCGAGGATGGTATCTGTTTTGTTGAGACATATGACTGGCAGAGCATATTAAGCCCATACTTTATTTAAAAAGAATCAAGTCCCTATTTCACTTCCAGTTTGAAACTGGATGGCCTTAGGCCATGGCAAGGATGACATTTCAAAAGGCCACAAGATATAACATTCTTAAAGATTCCCCCTCCCCCCGCAAGTTGTGTGACCAGGCTTGAATGTGCAACGTCGAGATGACTTTTTTCAAAATATCAGGCAGTTTGTGCATGATGACAGCAAAGGCCACTTTTGTCCCCAGTAATTATTACACAATTACAATTATTACACAGTAATTATTACACAATTCTTCGCTTCATACATTTCTTCATGTTTCAGTCGTCATTGAGTTTTAACTTGAGAAACCATTTTGACCTTGCAGTTTGAAGCAGTTCCATGAACATTCATAACATCCTTACAATTTCACAAGATAATCTGTCTGGATTTTTTATTTGATTTGATTCAGTACAATATTTCACTTACGTTACTTTACTGAATGTGTTGTTTTTAGTAGGTTTTTATTCATCAGTAACCATTTATATATAAATATGTGCATTCATCCTTCTAGACTGACCGGCTGTTGGATATTGTCTTGTTTCTTACCCATCCATTTACAGTTGCCTGTATTTTCATTACAGTAACAAAAATAATTTAACAGTGGCTGGACAGCAGATACCAGACAAGTACATAATGTTTTTTAGAAGGCTTTCATTGTTGATTATATGTATGTTTACATGTTTGAACATCTTGGGCAACAATAGTGTATGCAAATGGATGATTTATTGTATTTAGTTATGCTTAGTTCTCCAAACATTTTGGCATAATATAGCCATAGTCATACTGATGTGCTGTTAAATCCCAACACAAACAAACAAACAGGTCTTTATCAAATGAAAATAGTGATGAGCTGTGTGAAGATTAAATAGTGTTTTTATTTATGTATAAAGCTTTCCATTTGTTACAAATATTTCGTGTGCTTCAACAGCTGTGTGATCCTGCAGATATGCAGATATCCAGCTGAACCCTTGTATACAATCATTATTTCTGTACAGTTTTCTTTTCATATGGGTACACATGTCTCTTTTAATTGAATTGCCATGCATTGCTATAACTTGTGCATTAATTTCATGTAGATTGTTTTTAATAATAAAAAGTAAAGTTGTATATATAAGGATTTAGCATTTTTTTCTGATGACTGTGCAAGAAGTGTGTTTTTGATACAAGTACAAGCAGTTTGATCAGTCTTTGTGAAAGTAAGATGTGTTGTAGTCTAAAGGATGAGAAATATACATGTGAAGTTTCATTAACCTATCTTAAAAATGAAAGGCCCGTTGCTAAGGAGATATAACGCAAAACTTTTGAACGCAAATTTCTCAGAATTTTTATTTCTTTTGACAACCACATCCAATAACTTTAAATGCTCATAACTCCATCAAATAAAGTCACTGAGCAATGAAACTGATGTCAAAGGATAGCTGAGAGATCAGTCTTTCACACTGTATCACTAACTCAGTTTGCCCAAAATGTACTTTCTGAACTGAACTGTTGTGATGCATCAAACACAAATAAGATGCACAACTGTCCAAAATTTTATGCCTTTTAATGAGGTTTTACATCTTCAGTTATATTTATGAATGAACAAGTAATTGTAAGATGCCTGAACATAAGCTGTTTTTCACAAGAAGTATCCCAGTTAGCTTAATGGTTTCGGCTCTAAACACAGAATAAACATTATCTAACCTGTTAATTACATATGTATTTAACTGTGTGTTGTGTTGAGTTTCAGGAGAAGTAGAAGCACAAATCTAGCTTGCGATCTGCAATACCATTTATTGTTCATGTATATTTTGCTTGAACTGTCCAACATTTCAAGATTCTAATAAATTTTTCTGTATCGGTCAACAGATCTATCACATCTAGAGACCAGAATGTCATTATTCCTTGATGGCTTTGAGTTTCATGTGTACAACAGATCTAAAGTGTATGGACGCCTAGAGAAATTATTTAAAGGAGAAACTGATGAAGAAATGGCTGAGACACCAACAGAAACAAATGGAAACACTAAGAAATCTCGTTCGTAAGTATTTTATGAAAATTATGTATTGGTTGTTATGCTAGTTGTATTATAATTATTATCTTTACATTATTAAATCTGGAACTCAGGACATATATTACATAATATCCAAAAAAGGCAAGATTGTTAGCAGGTTTTCCTTCAATATAATAACTTGAGTAGCAATTAAAAATAGAAATAACCGAAGTGACAACTTCAATTTCATGTCTGCTCTGTAAATTTGAAATTTATATCATGCATTCCACTTAGCTTGACTCCAGGTAGATGGACACTTGCTTAACCAAATTGTTTGTTGCTGTTTATTTCTGTTAGAAAAACCCGTCTATCTCAACCACCTCTACAGCCCTTCTTCCTTTGCATGACCTAGTATTTCATACCAACAGCATGTGTAAAACATGGAAAAGATGGGCAGTCAGAATAATAGTTATGGGATAATAACAAGTGAGAGAAGTCTAGATGGGAGTCTGTAATGGGAGTAGATGTGGTTGCAGGAAAGAGGAAGGAGACCATCACACTATATCTAAAAGCTTGGAGGATGAGGCAGGATGGGTGTAGCTCTGGATTGCATTATCACTGGCCAGCTCAAGGAACTCACTACATGTTATGATTAATGATGTTGTGACAATTAGGTAAAGGTTAGACAATTCATGAGTTCATTGCAGGCCTAACATTTAACCAGTGTATGTATTGTAAAGCTGTAGTCAGATATCTGCGTCTGTGTAGTTTGTACCTGCGCATGAGGTTGGTTTCTTATGTTTCTTGAATTGAAAATGCAGACCTATCATCCCACGTTTTGACTTGGTATCCCGCCATCCTGCGCTGTAAATAAAAATTCCTGCATTTGGACGAATTCGGATATTTTATACTAGCTTTTCCACATTTCATGCTCTGGCATCATTCTGATTGCAGCCGGAGTATAGTTTTCACTCACAGTCCAGCAGAAAACTGCGTTCTCCCGTTTGTTGCTATAGGCAGTGGTCCTGCCTGCCACCGTTGCCAAGGCCTGTGTCTGTAGGCCAACAGTACATGATGTAGCTCAGTCCCGACGTAATGTTATTTGTTACACCCCGCCCTCATGCTAAGTGGTCGTTCACGTGCGCTCGTCATTCATCATCGCTTGGCCCATGAGCGCTCGTGTAGTTCCCTTTTGAACCTAAATCTTTTATTAACTGTGGTGTCCCATCCCGCCCCTCATTTAATGTTTTCACTTTCAGTCGGCTTGTTGCCGACCACGATGTAAACAATGTACATTGGATGTAGATTCATCCCGGGATCTTTCACTCAAAAGTGTGGTCAGATGCCGACACCTGTTTAGCTTACAAATACATGTCTTTACGCGTATGTCATGGGACAGAAGACAAGGGCCTGCCCATAACATGCATCATCATGTAAGCCTACTGGTCTTGTCTGCTTACTTTATGAAAGAAGGATGAAAAATAAAAAAAGATCGAGTCTCGGCGATTCCGACATAATTTTGGTGTGAAATTTGACTGGCCTGTCATTCTATTCGAATGTCCCTGCCAGCATGTCCCTGCCAGCGCTCGTGATGGAGGTTGTCTCATCCACGAGCTATTTTCTGTCTATGAAATGGCTATTATGCCTACTTCTTTTTGTGATAGCTATCACAATTACTGCCAGAATTTAACCGTTTCACTGCCATGTATCATTTGTAGTCCAGTCAGTTTTCCTCTCTCTATCCACTGCTATCCCCCACCGGCACACAGTCCCGCCAACTGTGTGAACCCACCTACTTTCCCATGGGCAGTCAGAACCGTCAAGAATCCGTTGTTCATTATTACTAATTGTTACATGCAGAAGCAGATAGATGTGAAACGCCGGTCAGCGGTCAGAGCATTGGACCAGAGGGAAAGCGGGGATGTTGGGTGGCGGGTTGACCATGAACCTGCCATATATTCCACTTCCCACTCTACAGTGAAGTGGTAGCGCGCCTTCTCCTTCAGAAATGTAAGAGGACGGCACAAAAGAATAGAAATTTGTGCAATGAATTTTCTAAACTTTTATGAATAGTGCAAAATGCACTAGATCTATACTTGAGTTAAAGTAAAACTGTTCACTATATTATGAATCTGCAAAGAATGTAAGAAATGCAGATCTAATTTATTGTGTAATATTTATATCCAATGAAACCTTAAGTTCAATCTGCACGTTCTATTGGTTTGTTATGTAATACATAGTAATTCTAGGTAGGAACTATGGATCGGTAAATTTCCCTCCTTTTTCCTGATTTTCCCTCCTTTTTGAGTCCGATAACCCTCCCCCGCTATTGTGAGGGTAGCCAAGTCTGAAAATGGTGGGTGCTGCACTGTTTTTGAATTTAGCCTAGAGATCTATTTGATCTTACTACCTTTGCAGTTTCATTTTCTTCCTTTTTTACTGCAAATGAGAATTACATAGATAATAACAGCAAACTGCATGGCTGATGCAATGGTCAGTAGGCTAGCAAAGCATTTTCAAAACAAAAAAAAAAAGAAAAAAATGAGTAAGAACATTCGACCTAGATCTACATTTTATTAACTAGTACTGCATCCCTGTGAACAAGAATCCTGGTAATCAGTTACAATTAATAGAAAATGTTTCTGGTAGACAGGATGCAATGATTGTAATGAGAAGATATACAGATTAGGTCATAATTACGACATTGTTGAGACCAGTCTAGAAATACTTTACAAAACCATGTGGCATCCCAGATAATTTCTTTCCACATACTGTGTCATTATTCTCATGCTCTTTTTGGTTAGCTTGATTCCTTAGTGATTTGAACAGACATAAAACTGAAGATTCACAGACCTTATAGTCCTATATAATCACTTGACATAGTTGATTAGTGACATGTAGAATTAAGATGAAATGGGTTTTACAAAATAAGAGAATGACAATGATGAAAAAATTAAGATCTCTCCCAAGTTGTTTTTGTATTTTCTATATTTTTTATTTCTTCATTTTATTTTTTCAGAATACAAGACATTCATTGGAGAGACCTGATTCCTGTCACTAAAATTGAAATTGTTTCAGTAAGACATTTATACAGCTTCATGGGTATTTTTGTTCCGTGGACAGTATTGTACAACAACATTTCCAAAAAAATCACAGTCCATTCATTACGTTTGTGATTTGCTGTTGTGATGGCTGTGATTATCTGTATTTGTATTAACTAGTCCCATAGTTTTTGATGAGACAATCAATATACTTTTAAGAAAATATACTGATATCAGATGAGATTTCATATATAGTTTTTCATGTTTTTTAGACATATATACTTATTTTTTCATTTCATTACTGTCGTATTTAATATGGTTAGACTTGCCCTGTTGCTTTGATTGAATTTTGTCATTGATGCTTATTTAGGTTTTGGTTTTTTCTTGTTTTTTTTTACTTGGAAACAAAAGGGACATTTTATCCATGTTGGTATTATATTTCCTTCTCTTTAGGGGCGCCTGATATTTGGGAACTACTTGATGCCTTACAGTTGTTTGCTCAAGTTTGACAAGGCCAATATGGTGTACACCACCAAACCAGCCTCCACAGTCTTTGATCAGTTCATGCATATCTTGAAGTGTGATATTGAGAATGCCAGGCTTATGTTAGTGACCAGTCCTAAATATAATGGTCCTGTGCAAGATGAGTAAGTATTCATGTTAGCAGAGGCAGATGCACTAGTTCTTAAATCAGGATAAATTGGACTTATGTGTTTCACTTCCAGAATCTGCACAAGTTTAGTTAGTAGTTATATGGAGGTCTACTTGTATAGAGTACAGAATATATGACAATGACATCATGTTAGGGTAAAGCATTATGTATCTCTCTCTGTTTAGGTGTCAGGTCTGGAGTAGACATCGATGACTATGGCTTGCCAGACCCTTCGGGCACTATGTATACCGCAACATAAATGAAGTTATAGCAGCCAGTAAAAACTAATGCATAATTAATTGCCAAAATAATAAGGAAGTTTACAGTCCATAACATTCTCATGCTGTCATGACTGATTATTTTTTACTAGGCCTCCAAGATTTATGGGCGAAGGCTTTGTGGTGATGATGTCCAACCATGTGGAAGTCTATTATTATCAAGATGAGCCAGGTTGGTGGCATTAGATTTACTGTTTCTGTAAGTTGAAATTGGAATCTTAATTGAAAATGACTCTTATTCATCTCTGAAGTTTCTGTTGTCCTGATTCACACTATGATAAGAAGTTGCCACATAACTTGAAAAACCAGTCCTAAGTGAGATTACTGTTCTGGTTTAATAGTTCTTGATCATTTGTTATGTTTATGATAAATGAATTTCAGTTGAATGGGTTACAAAAATGTAACAATCCTCATACAGCAAAGCAGGTAATTCTCAAATGTCTTCTGAAAAAATGACCTAAAAGCAATGAAAAGCAGTGATGCATTGTCTATGTCAGGTATTGTACAACATGAGCCTGAGCAGATTCAGATGGCAGATGGTGAAGTTTTGGTCAAAAGGACATATCCCTGTGTGGGTGTGGACATCAAATGTGGGAAAAATACAGATTTCAACTATGGTCCATGGGTGGACAGACAACGGTGAGTACTATGCTCTTTTCCTTTGATCCAGTAAATTTTATCACAGGAGATTGATGTGATTTTGATCCAATTTTGATTTTCATGGAAGAAATGCTGTTTGTTACATATAACTAGGTGACTTAATCCCCCATTGTATATCAATTCTCATTAGAGAAATCATTTATCGATATGATGCCAACAATAGAGGAATGTAGTTGAATGATTGTCCCACTTCTTTCTTGCTGTTTGATGTTGTCATAATTGGAAACTGTGTTTGTTTGGGTTTTGAAGTAATCTAGATTATGTGAGTTATATGCAACCATGAATATTATGTTGGAACCCTACTGTTTATATTTATAGAATTTAAGGATTTTTTTATCCATACATCCTTATTCTTGATTGTTTTTTTGTGTTCACAGGACATTACATTCAATCCATTATTTTCTCTCATTTAATTAATATAATCTTATTTTCAGGGAGTTGATTTGGAAATTTTTTTATCCTGCTGATTACCAGCCATTGGTACCAACCAAAGAAGCTGAGCCAGGAGAAAAACGACAGTTTAAGACCATGGAAGTTAAGATGACTATTAATGCTATTTCCACGATTGATATTCTTTTCACAACAAACTCGGTATGTTTTTGTTTCAACTCAGTTTTGTTATTTTCTATTTTTTTCTAAATGTATTTATTTGCTGGTTTGTTTGTTTTTGTTCTGTTTTGTTTTTTCTTCATGATTTAGACAATCTTTTCATTATCCCGTTTTTTTTAATTTTAAGTTTGCAAAATGATTTATTTGCCCCAGAATAAATTACAATTTTGCTGCTACAAATAGGATACTTATTGAACAGTATCAGTTGTTATTATTTACTGACATTTATAAGGAAAAGTTTAAGAAATTGCACAATATATATAGCCTAAAAATGGATATAGTAAGCTTTACTTGTATTTCAATAGTTGGCATGGTGTAAAGAGATGATCATGCAGTGCATTATTTAAGCTGATGCATTTTTCAATTTTTCTTAATATTTGACCCACTTTTCCTTCTCAGATCACCCAAGCTCTCCATATGAATGCTGGGAAAGGTTCCTATGTGGAGGTGACAATTCCATATATCATAGAGGACTCTGGTTTTGTCACCAAGGTGAAAGGTCAGCTCATGTTGGTGGATGCTACAACAAGTATGCCTTTCAGATCTTTGCTGGAGTGTGAAACTTTCGAGGTTTGTAGTGGGAATTTTCTTTGCATACAGATATGTTTCGGCATAGTGAAAATCAGAAACTCATCCATTTATTATGTATTCAAAGAGTCTGTATTTCTAGTGCATTTAACTGTTAAAGTTCTGTTGGCTATAGAAAATTTTGCAATTTTTTTATGAATTGATATTCTTTAATTTGCTGTTGAAAAAACTTTTGAAAGTGGATTGTATGATAGTAAGAATAACCATGCAACAACACTTGCTTGATGTATGAAGATTTTTCATTACTATGTGCAAGCACATGGACATTATTTAGTATAACCATTCAACTTTAATATGGACTTAGATTCTCCAAAATGCTGTTCAGGCATAGCAGATCTATAGTGGATAGATGATGACTCTGTAACTAAACCCCCAAAGCACTTGGTAATTATGAATTTGTTTAATTTGATTGCACTTTCTGGTATCTGTTTAAACTGCCATTTCCATTTCCACACTGTCTCATTTAACATTTCTTATTGATAATTATAAAGTAGTGCTCGGCATTGACGGGATTTTGATAAACTGGATTTCTGAGTTACCCGCTTTGTAAAAACTAGGTCTAAACTGGATTTGATCCATTTTAATCAGGGCAGCAACTCTCAGTCTGATTTCTGGGCTGAATTACTGTAGCACAGCAAGCCACTTGGCTGTCTAATAATACACGTCTTGTCTTGTCCTCCCTCTCGCGCATTCTGTCACATTCATGTGTCTGTGTGACCTGGGTGTGCATGGGACATGCACTTACTCTCCCACCCCTCCTCTGCTTCTCATAAACACAGGCTGTTAGCACTGCTACGAAGTCAATACACTATTGCATAGTGCAGCATAATTCATTGTTTTGGTTTTGTTTAATTCTATTTCCAATTTTACAACACAAGCATATACTGCACAGTATTAAACACCAGTGAACATGCCGACCTATATGAGGATAGCCCGACCCTTTCACCACCTTAACACATGTATAACTTTTCAAGATAAAAAAACTCTCCCATGCTTATTCATTCAATGGCTTCTCTAATTTTTCTGCATGTTTTTGTTGCTTTATTTTCATAGTTTGTTAAGGAATAGAATCATGTCAAGTTTTCAAATACCAACAAATAACAAAGTATCAATTATGTTTCAAGCTTAGTCTGCAGTGTAGTTGGTTGTAGCTAATGAGCAAAACCAGTTCAACACTTGATCTAGTTTCAGACCCAGCTGGCGAACGACAGTCCTAGATGTAGTCCGTTGGCTTTGAACTTTTCTAGGGAGAGGTCGATAGTTAACAGTTTGAGTCTACCAATGAGTGCCAGTCTGTGACCCAATTCCGCGTTCTGAAATCCTGCAAGACCCTTCTTGCACGAAGAGTGACAATGTATGACTGTTACAGTGATTGTGGCCCATCTCTGTGATGCAACTCCTTTGATCTTTTACACACATGCAGTAGTGTAGGCCAGAAACAATAGGTTTCCCTTAACAACATATGACATTTATAATAACAACAAGTGAAGAGACAAGACAAGGCCAATGACTTTAGCCAGCCCACACGCCATGTGGCAAAGCGGACCAAGTAAACGCAGTGAAAACAGTCACTTGACTTGGGTTTCGGAACTGGATATTCAAAAAAAAGATCCCGATTTCTGCCCAGCACTACTATAAAGTATACATCAATAGTGAATATTTAATTCATTAATCAGTATTTTGAAATATATTTTGAAGCTGTGTATTTTTGTTTATTAGTGGGTCATATTTCATTGTCTTCAAATGTTTATTGACAGTTTGATGTGACCGCAATGTATCCACGAGAATGGAATGCCTGCCAAGAATGGCGATGTGACCTCACAGCTTGCAAAGCTGTGGTTTACCTCATTTATGACCTGAAAACATTTTTCTCAGGTAAGGTTTTGCATCTTGACTATTTACATACAAATTATTCCTGTAAGTGTATAAGTGTAATTTTTCGTATGTCTTAAATATACTAGTATAATTCTCAGGCCCCGTTTATCTTCCCATGTGTATTGTGAAGTATTTTCATTGCAACAGAGCAAAATATGATACATGCTACACATCATGGGGAAGATGGCATCTTTGTTTTGCATAGACAGGCTTTATGTTGACTAATATTGTTCTGACCATCTTGTGAAAAGGAAGAGTTCGTTAGATTGTATTGTCTTGATATACAACAACTTGAGATATATATCAAGTTGTTATTATATCTGAGATATATATATACATA